>APFE031314009.1:37362-130411 GCA_000404065.3 Pinus taeda
ACAAAAGCTTGTAGAATGATGAATTTGTGTTAAAAACATAAAGGCATGGATTAAACCATGTAACATCATTCATCTAATATATATAACCTTCATCAACCATAGGTCCATTAATTACAAGCTCTCATTTATATAGCATGTACAGGTGCACATAACCAAAATAACATAAAGCGAAATCCATCTCTTAACCAAAAATACATCACAAATACGCCCTCGATGACCTCTAGCATCCAAAATACTCATGCTACAATAAATACATGCATATCCTCAAAATCATTTCCTATCTTGGGATCTTTGTCATTAATATCACCCTCTAAGCATTAACATAAGATACAAAAATATGTCAAGTCAAAATTTCGTTTGAGTGACAGGTACATTTTTAGTAGGGTCATGATAAAGGAGTTTGACAACCAATTTCACTATCACAAAGGCACATAGAGGGCTTGGTTATCTTGATTAAATACGAGTTCCATATCGTAGTACATGAAAAAATCCAATAGAAACATTGTGATCCCCCCAATCCTGAAATCCTGAAAAACTAATAAGTCGACTAGATTTTAAGTGAGATCTAAAATTATAATTTCTCCATATGAAATCTAATGAGGTTAGAACCACTCTCAAACATCTTGAGTCATTTCATGGTAATGTTAAAAATTTAAGTAAAAGGATAAAAATTTAAGAATTTAAAATTACCATGGGTTGCATGTCAATACTAGTGCCATAGTTTTGAATATTAGGGTATTATAGACCTAATATTACCATAGTTTTTTCTTTCTCCCTCCTGCAATACTCTTGAACCTCTATTTATCTCACCCATTTGTTTTTCACCTCTATGTGGAAAATGTATTGTATAAATAATACCTTATAATACACATATTTCTATACAACATATAAAAGCCCTTTACTCCCTCATTATATGCTTAATATATTATTTCATTTTTTCCTCAATTTTTATCCCCCAATATAAACACATGTGATATAGTACTGATTTTTCAGTGAAGCCCCCTTGTCAACAATAGGAAGAGAAAGAAATTGCCAAACTCTTCTACATAAAGATACATGTCAAGAAGACAAATATTGATGCTTTATTTGAGTCAGGATCGCAAAAGAATCTCACTGTAGCAGAGTTGGTCAAGAAGTTGGGGTTGGAAGTTCATGATCATCCAAACCTATATCCATTGGAATGGGTAAATAAGGATGCATAATTGAAGGTAACAAAATAATGCAAGATTAGATTTGCTATCAATGTTGATTTTATTGATGAGGTAAACCTAGATGTGGTTCCCCTTGATATATGTGGAGTCATGCTTGGAATTCCATACACATACATGCATGATGCAATATTCATGAGGAGAGCCAACCAGTATTGGCTCGTTAAGGATATAAAATCCTTCATCGTTAATGCGTACAAAGGCAAGTCAAAAATCTCACTGGTAAGTGTCAGCCAAACCAATAAATTGATCAGTTCTAGCAACAAGTAAATTATATTGTATTTAAGAGAAAGTCAGTCTAAAGAGGAGTCAATAAGAGGCAAGACATCCCTGGAGGGGTGTACTTGGAAACAAAAACAACAATTGGTAGATTTTTTATAGGCATAAAAGGATGTGTTATGAGATATTAAAGGGTGACCACCTAATAGAGAAGTGGAGCATGAGATGTAGATATTGCGAGACTCCTCATTGCCAAATATTGGGTTGTATAGGAAGACTATTATAAAATCAAGTGAGGTGAAGAAAAAATTGCAGCAACTACTAGAATATGGTGTCATTCAACCGAGTACATCATCATGTGGTTCATCCATAATCATTGTGCTGAAGAAGGATGAGACTTGGCATATGTGTATAGATTATAGGGCATTGAAAAAAATCACACTCAAGAACATATACCCCATGCCCAAGATAGATGACCTTCTTTATCAATTCCAACAAGAAAATTACTTCACCAACTTGGACTTGAAGTTTGGATATCACTAGGTTTGAGTCAGAGAAGAAGATACCTAGAAAACCACCTTAAAAACTAGGAAAGGTTTGTATGAGTGTTTAGTCATTCTATTTGGCCTATGTAATGAACCAACTACATTTATTAGATTAATGAATGATGTAGTTTACTGTTTTATAGATTAATTTGTTATTGTCTATTTGGATGATATAGTGATATATAGTGCTACCTGGTAGGAAAATATGTCATATTTTACGTAGGTATTGGAAACATTGAAGAGGCACCAACTACTAGAAAATATCAAGAACTGCGAGTTTGTGCAATAGTCTTTGGTGTATCAAGGGTATGTGATCATTGGGGGAGAGCTGAAGATAAATATCATGAAATAGTCAATTCCTACTAATGTTTCTGAGGTCAGGAGTTTCATTGGGGCAACAATACCTAAGAAAATTCATAGCCTCATTTTCAGTAGTAGCAACACCACTCCACACCATAACAAAAAGTTGCAAGAGTTTCTAATGGGGAAAGGCCAGCTGACAAATTTCAAGGAACTAAAGGAGAAAATCATTCAAGCACCAGCTCTAGCATTACCAAATTTGTATCGACCCTTTGAAGTGGAGACATATGCAAGTGGGTATGCTATGCGAGTTGTCTTGAAGCTACCATTCTAAAGTCTTTCATGGGGAAGTTCTTAACTACCCTACCTATGACAAGGAGCTATATTCCATGGTACAAGGTAAGTGGAAGAACTACTTGATGGTAAAGGAGACAATAATCCACATAGATAACAAACCATTATAGTACGTGTAGGTCGAGAGTAATCTATAGCAGACCAGACATTACAACTAGATGGGGTTTTTACAACATTTTCATTTGACGATCAAATATAAGAAGGGAAAAATAAACAAGTTGGTTGGGATGCTTTCATAACCACCCATATCATAGATCAAAACTTTAGGGACTCTTATTCACATGGAGCCATTCACCCATGATCCATATAGAAAGGCATATTCAAAAGATGAGGACTTCAATGAGGTGTATCAGTAGTTGTTGAGTCAGATTCATGTGGATGATGGCAATAACACAGTTGACTATCATCTATAAGATGGGTTACTCTACAGTTTGGATAATTTATGTGTCCCTAAAGGTGAGAGATTATAGTTGATCAGAGAGGCTCACACCTCCAATGTTGTAGGGAACTTTGGTGTAGGGAAGATTGTGGCTAACTTGCAGAGGTATGTGTATTGGCCCAAGATCCAATAGCAGGTAGCTAGGTTCATAAGGGAATGCATGCTTTGTTATATAGACAATCCTAGAAATAGGAAGTAAGCTCTATATCATCCCTTACATGTACCTATTCATTATTGGGAAATCATTTCCATGGACTTTGTGGGAGGTTTACTAACAACCAGGAAGGGACATGTAATGGTAGTTGAGAAGTTCAACTAGATGTGTGTTTTAATGCCTTGTAAAAGGACAACCAATGGGAAAGAGGAAACAAACTTGTTCTTTGGATAGGTTTGGGTGCACTTCGGAATACCAAGGATCCTCTTTTCAAACATGGATAGAATATTTCAGTGCATTATGGATTACATTGTGGAAGAAGATGGACACAAAGTTGAATAGATATACAACATTCCATCCACAAACAATAGACATAAATAGTAAATAAGACTTTGGTGCAACTTCTAAGGGGATACAACCAGAAGCATCCTAAGCCTTGGGATGAAAATCTAATATATCTACAACATTCTTACAATAAATCATTCCACGCGTCTAAATGAAAGTCACCATTTGAAACTTGTTTTGTATATTTTCCACCTTGTAAAAGGAAAACCAATGGGAAAGAGGAAACAAACTTGTTCTTTGGATAGGTTTGGGTGCACTTCGGAATACCAAGGATCCTCTTTTCAAACATGGATAGAATATTTCAGTGCATTATGGATTACATTGTGGAAGAAGATGGACACAAAGTTGAATAGATATACAACATTCCATCCACAAACAATAGACATAAGTAGTAAATAAGACTTTGGTGCAACTTCTAAGGGGATACAACCAGAAGCATCCTAAGCCTTGGGATGAAAATCTAATATATCTACAACATTCTTACAATAAAGCATTCCACGCGTCTAAATGAAAGTCACCATTTGAAACTTGTTTTGTATATTTTCCACCTTCACCTTTGGATATTGCATATGGGAAACAAGGAGGAGTGAGGGAAGATTCATTTATAGGTACAAGAAATACTACAAAAGCCACAACAAAAGTATAAGGCGAGGCACTATCAGCATAGAACAAAGAAATCATTCAAGGTAGGAGATAGAGTATGGCTATAGTTGAACAAGGAGAAGATGTAGGAGAATGCTAATCAAATCAAGGCTCCAAGGTATGGTCCCTTTGAGATACTAGAAAAGGTGGGCGATAATGCCTATCGGCTCAATTTACCAACATATATGTGCATTTACTTAGTCGTGAATGAAGATAATTTGAAACTCTATGAGCCTTCCATGTTAGATCAGGAGGAGGAACAAGTCGTACCTTTTGTGGAGAATTTGGCACCAGATGCTCAGACAAAGGTGATAGAAGATACAATTTTTGAGAAGAGGTAGAAAACTACAATACATGGGAAACACAACCTTTGGTAGATTGGGTTGTAGGGACAACTTCCAGCTAAAGCTAAATGGTACACCAGAGAGAAGGTTGTGGAAAATATCATCACCTCATTTAATAGGAGATTTTGGGGACCAAAAGCCTCCCAAAATGGGAATTTGTGATTCATATTGGATCATTATATTGTTTATCATACATCTTGATGCATTTGGAGTGGAAAAAGAGGAGGAATAAACTCGCGGGGTTGTTTTTACCGACGGGACCCAGTCTGGCAAAATGAGGTATGAAACTGTTTAGGAGCGTTTTGAGGATCAAACAACGTTTTTTGGGGGTAAATCTTTGTCTCTTTATCATATCACTATTTCATGTTATTATATACATACATATCTTTCCAACGATGCAAGAAGCACGCCAATCAGAGTTCGTGTGCAAACATTATTCCACTCAGAAGTTGACCTTCCTATTTTCACACCTATAGTTTGAGGGGATGTTGCGTTAGCCACCATTATTCATGGAAAAGGGGCTAACCATGTGATTATGATGTAGATTACTCTAGAAGAGTCTATATTGTAACTCTAGTTAAGAGTTGATGTAGTCAAAGTTAACCACTAGTAGGTTATCAGGTTGTGTTATAACCAAACCACTAGGAGGAAGAGTCATTCCATTATTTCGAGAGAATTTTGTTCCATAGATTAGCAAACATAGCTAGGAGACATAGGAGTTAGAGTGCAAAGAGAGGATATGTGGACTGTAGTAGCCGACAGGCCATAAGAATTACTTCTGTGTACTTGCATCCATATTTCCAGAGAGAGAAAGAGTGAATCGACCTCACCTTCCAACTAGGTTTTCTCCAAAAAGGGTTTCCTAAAGAACATATCTTGTGTCTTATGTGTGTGTGTGACCTTATTTTTTTCATTCTCCACTTTTCTATATAATTTTCATTCATATGCATGCACTAATTACACTTAATTTTACAAATTTTAAAGTTTAGTAAAACTGTAATAGTGTAGAATCTTAGTTTTTTAATATAATAGTGTCATATATGTTGTGATGAACTATCCAATGGAACACCCATGGTAGTTTATAGATCAAAAAAAAAAAAAAAAAACTTTTACTTATGAAAGATAGCAACAACAAAGAACATAAGAAAGAAAAAGATATATTATGAAGTGAAATAAAGAGACAAGGAAACTATAATTGGTGAAGAAAGGTTGCCTTGAGGGTTGTCCTAAGAGGATACCTAGACCTCTTAGCTAATAATTAAGGATGGTATTTTTTTTTCCTTGAAGAAAATTGCATAAATTGTCACATAAAAGAGAAATAAAAGAGTTGTTTGTAAGGAAAATTAAAATGTTAAATCTAAATAAATAGTAGTAAACACCTAACTAACCACTTCATCAACTAGATCCAACATAAATAATATTTATATCTATTCGTAAACTTGCAACCAACAAATCTTCAATCCAAACAACCTAATGAGAAAAAGTATGAAACCGTTATTAAGAAAATTAAGAAATTAAAAGAGCATAACTATTATATTTAACTAGTCCTCCAAAATACAAATTCCTTTTATTTATAAGAAAATGGGAGGCTAGGGTTAGGTCATAGAATACTTTTAACTTTTCATAAAATGACAATTGAATAAATTTTATAATATTTTATCCTTTTTCAAAAATGTAAATCAAAGCTAATTTCATTTGAAAATGAAGTTAAAATCTCTATTTACAATATCAAACACTTAAGAAAACAAATTTTAGAAAAAAATTCCTCAAGGAGAAAGACAAAATATGTGCTACAACATTATTTTCTTTGGGAATCCCCCCAATGGCACCTTTAATAGTTTCCCAAGGGCTTACTAATTCAAATTAGATGAAATTTACGATATTAAAATGCCATCAATGGAAGCTATATTCACTAGGAGTGAAGGCCCATGGATTTGGAAAAATTGCCTCACTTTGATAGGGGGTCATGGCATTTTCCACTAAAAGTAATAATTACCAATATTTGGGAAATTGTTAGACCTAAATTATACTCCCTTGTAACGTAAGAGGCTTCCATGAGGATTGCAAGATTGGCTTGAATCTAAGTTCAAATTGGAACAAGGGGCTTCATGCTTAAATAATTGAAAGACTAATACCATGCATGTAACAACCACAATTTTTACATTTTATATATGCATGTTAACTTTATATGTAACAATATATTGATTCCCTTTATTTGGACCCATTTACCCACGAGATGAGTGAGATATGGATTTAGAAAGGCTTCAATGCATTGCTAGTATGAGGGAAGTTCTAGGGAAATTTTTAAAATTGAAGCTAGAATTCTAAAATGAGCTTTACAATTGATAACTTTCTCTAAATTTAAAAGTATGAATTTGAAAAGTATTCCTTCAGTTTCAAAAAATTCATCATCAAAATCTTCCATAGAGGATTTTTTTTGGCTCTTATCACCAACCAAAACAAGGATCCTAAACACTCCTATAAATTCCACTGGAAATCAATGCTATAAGACTAAGTGTTCCTACTATTGTTGGATTATACACTTTATTGTAGCCATTTTGACTATTTCTAGGTGAAAATTTATCTCCAAGTGAAAAGGACATGCAATTAATTCAACCAATACCTTTTGAGGGTTTGGGGAATTAACTTTTTCTATATATAACCTTAAGGATATATACATATATATAGAAGCCCAAAAACAAATGATAACAAAAACATAAATTAGAACACATTATATATATAAAATACATGATTAAAAAACCCACAGTAGCATAATGATGGGGGGACCATAATGGAAGCCACTAGGTGACATGGTGGTTCCAAAAAGATGTGGAGTGAGGAGAAGGAGTTATTGATAGTAGTGGTTGGGCTAATGTCTGGGCATGCGAAAGTGGTGGAGGGGTTGTGTTGGCTTAGTGGGTCCTGACCCAGGTTCAGAGTTAAGTTTTCCAAACAAATATCCCTACAATAATGGCACTTCCGTCATCAAACTGTGGAGTGTGGATTGAAGTCCAATCCAAAGTAGTATGGGGGGGGGGGTGGTGGGGGGGGGGGGCGTTCTGGAACCAAGTTTCCACACCCAGAGATGGGCATGATGTTGTTTTATGCCATAAACCTTCCATCACATAGATCAAAAATCCCTTAGGGCTTATCGATATAACTTCGCTTAATCAGATTGTACACCTCCGCAAATGTTCATGATTGTCTCTCACAGAGCCTAAACAGGTGAATCAACCACTTATGCACCTCTGTGATTAATCCTAACTCCATATTTACCGAAATCAACTTAAGTGTTTGATAAATTTAACATGAAACAAGATATTCTTCTCGTAAACAGTTATTATTACTTGCATTCATATGAGAATATAAATAATGTAAAATCGTGCATCAATATAGTATTACTTCATAAACCCATCATTCATCATAGCATATTAGCACATTAATTCATAATAGAAATAAATAGCCAAAACACAGGAATTGTTGGAATAATCTCTTTATTAATACTTCAGTTCTTCTTATAGACTCAAGACTTCCCTACAGACTCAGTTGCAGGGGTCCACACACTCAGCTGCGTATTCTACTCTAAGCGTCTATGCACATAGTTGTAGAGCGTCTCTTCTACTGTAAAAATTCTTCGCTCTTAATCTTACTAACCTATTAGATTTGTCTTCGTTCATCTCTACTTGTATTATTATGCCTTAGACTCTCTAAGAATCTCCTTTTTATACAATCCCATGGTTCGTGGACCATGGGTAGATTTACTAAAGCCGACGCAACTTACATAAAATAAGGGTAAAACCATTTATGACACTTTACTATCTACATGCTCCATGACCACATCTTGTGGAGAATTTACATTCTTTACAACAAATCTTGGGATTTTTACCCCAAAACTTGGGCTTTTGCCCCAAAATTGACCCTAGGGGACCCTGTCCCAATAGGCCCCCAAAAAGAATATTGTGACTTGCCCTTGAGTCACTATGTTGGCACAAAGATCTTACTGTGAAGACCTCCTAACTCTACTTGTGCCACTGCTACCTCAGTCGTGCTTTGTGTGGCTGCCTGTTTGATCTGCTCCACCAGCTGCTCTGTTGTTGGTCTTGCACTGTATTCCTTGATCTTTTGTTGTGTTCTCTATAAGCTTTCCAACTTCTCCTCAATGGTGGTAGATATAACATAGGCCTCATCCAGCCAAGGCCCCAATTTGGCCTTGAGGACCACCTCTTTCCTTTGTGTTGCCTCCACTTGTTTGAGCGACTATTTTGCTCATGCATCTTGGCTAGTCGTTGTGATATAGAGACAGTGCACGTCGTCACTCTTGATTCATCATACTGCTGCTGAAATTCGCAAGATTCCATGTTCAACCTCTATAGGTTAGGATATTACTAGAGTGATGTGACTACCTCCATGGACTGCTCAAAGAGCACGTTGCAATCCCTCACCGCGACATCTACTGTTGCGACTCCATCCTTCATAGCAGCCTCATGCTATTCTCTAATCTTTGGTGGAGTTGAAGGTTGTGACTTCAACTCGAGCTCTGTTATATTTAGGTTTAGTTCAAACTTAACCTTGGACACTTCTATTTTTGCATCATGCACACCTGCAATCAACTTCCTAATATTTGCATCCACTAGCGCTTCCTCCGGGATATGTAGCCTAGGGGTTGTCCTGCATGCCTCCACCACCATGGCTGCAATTTGCTCATTATGTACCTGAATTTTATTCCATGCACCTAGCGCAGCTGTTTTCTCCACGAGCATTTGCTTGTTGTTGACCTTGTACTCGTTGATCATGCTTAGCACGCGTTTCTATCGGGCCTTAATTTCCGCAATCACACCTGCTTGCAGTGTGTGAAGGAAGTCACTAGAGAGTGTGGCCAAGTTGAGGCCCACATTCTTCAATGCATGATTGCTGGAAGATCCATTGACCAAACCATATCCACTGATTGAGTTGTCCTTAGTACCAAACTGGTTGATGCAGCGCTGCTCTATTATCCACCTGCCTGAAGTCTAGTTGTTTGGATCTGTAGCTCGCACAGAGCCATTTGTGTAGTGACCAGTACTAGCTTCTGCTATAGCTCAAAATTTTGTAGTAGCTCTACTATTGTATCCCGTACCTTATCACCAATATTATCCAAGTCTCCCTCTATTAAGGTAATTGGATCCAGTGATGACTTGGTGGATTTTGTCTTTTTGTGTGGTCCTTCATTTTCCTACTCCCTATACCGCTTCACCCAGAAGGGAGTGCTCTCCTATTGATCTCTACCACACTCCTTTGACCACTCTTCCTCCTCCTTTTGGGGCAAAGGAGACTTATGACTCCTTTTGTATCCATGCTCTTCCTGCTCTGCTTGTTCCTTTGTAGTGTGCTCCACGTCTACTCAGGCCTTCTCCTCAGTTGCTTTCTTCCTCTTCTCACCCAATAGCTAAACCTTCTATCTAGTCGCTTCCTTTTTATTTTTCTTTGTGGAATTTCTAGTCCCAGTGGCCTCATCGGATGCAACATGTCAGTCTGCTGGCCATTGTTTGATGACCTCTGCAATAGCATCATCTGTGGCTAGGTAGGGTAAGTCGTACCATTTCTGCTAAGGGTCCTTGCACGTCCAGATGTAAATATGATGGAAGTATGCCTTGAACTCCACGTACGCTGAGAGTTTCTTGAACAAAGTTGGTGAAAATTGTGGCTTTTGGTTGATGGCCATGAGAATCCTCACCTTCATCAGCACCCAAAAGACATGGCTTTTTGTTACTCACACAACATCTTTGGTGGCCCAAAGAGGTGTGAACTTTGCTGCTTCTGGTAAATTCTTCTCCACAAGAGGATATTAACTATCCTCTGACAAATCCCACGCAACCAACACAATTGAGAGAAATAGCCACAAATATTGAAAGGTCTTACTATCATTATGTTCCTATCTGCAGTTCACGAGGAACTCGCTACACATGTAGCACGCCTAGTTGAATTGTACACCCTTCGTGCATTGAGCTGCCAATGAGATCACTGGTGTTGGCACCTCATCTGCACGACACTTTCTCATCACCTTGCCAGCGAAAATTTGCATGGCAATCTTGATCGTGGGGTCAATAATGTTGGTAATTAAATACTCATGTGGCTTTTTGACAAGTTTAAATTTTCCCTTCATCTTCTCGATGAGGTTGCACTCACTCATCTTTCCACCAAACGTCTTAGCCAAATTTAGTCCTAAATGGGGTAAAAATGTGATCTAATGGATCAGCATATCTTTGATAGGGATCGGCTCATTCAACCAGAAGCACCCATCATGTACCAGGAACAGTAGTTGCTTAAGGACAATTATATTGATATTTGATTGATGATAGTTTGGCACCCATAACACGTTTAGCAACCTAGATTTGTTGACTCCACGAATCCTTTCCACTAGCTCCAACATGGTGACACTAGACTCCTTGTAGAAAATTCTCTGCATGCAAGTGTCGGTAGCAAGGTGGGGGAACGTCTCATGGTCTACCAAATCCCAGTCTTCGAGCTTCAAGTGTGGGACTTGCGCCAGTCACGGACCTTCAAAGCTGATATTCTTTGGCAATAGGGATGTGTTGAGGGAGAACTATCCAGCATCTGGGTCCTTCAAGACCTTCACCTTGCCCTTGCGTGGAGGGACATACTTCGACAAATTTGAAATAGGGTCTAGTCCTTCAATATCTATGTCTTTCACACCTTCCTCCGCTTCCAGATCTACACCTTCCCCTTCTCCTTTGCATTCAACTTTTCTTTCCTTTGGGCCTTCGTAGCTTCATGTTTCCTTGTTGACTCGTGCACTGGCATCAGCTTGTTTTTCTTGTCCTTCTTCATCTTGGGGACCTCTCTCGTTAGCATAGCTTTAGCCTAGGCAACCTCGATGCCATAGGCACTGTTGCTGGAACCTCCATACTCACAACCTTAGGGGCAGCTCCCTCAATGGCAATAGACCTCCAGCACTTGCACTTTTTGCAAGACCTGGTCATAACATGATCTCACAAATAAGCTTTCTGTCCAACTCGAAATATTGATTGAAGACAAGGCTTGCGAGAAAATCCTCAAAGAAGTCACGATTCATATGCAATAGAAATCACAACTCAGAAACTCTCAGAATGAAAAGCGTTTCTCTCTGGGAAGCCACATGTATTTTATAGGTCAATTTGAATAAAAATTCGACAGTTCCCCCCACAATCCATCCATAAATGCAAGATTGGCGGTAGATTTCCAAATATTCCACTCTTAAATTCATCCTTAAATTCCTTAAATGTTGCCCGCCCCCTCGCTCCCTTTAATCATCTCCTAGTAGTCAAATCATGAAATTCACCTTTTGGCTACACTGCACGATCTCCCATTCTATAGCAAATCTCCCTTCGTGCTTCTTTTGGTACTGTGACACCCTCCTATTTCACGCAGACTGCTTGTCACATAGCTATACAACCCGAGCAATGTAGTTTATAGTCTTGCAACTCCTTACAACTTCCTGGAGCACTAATACTGTGCTACCACCATGTAGTCATTGGGCTCGATCCCCAGTGTATGGCTTCAATTGGCTTCCATTTACCTTTCCAAAAAATGGATCTCCATTCAATTTCATAAGCTAAACTGCTCCACAATTGATAATCTCTTTGATAACATATGGCTGCAGCCAGTGCATCTGACATTTTCCTGGAAATTTATCAAACTTACTGTCATATAATAAAACTAAATTCTCTACCTTGAAGCTACATAGTTTGATGTGTCTTTTGTGCCAAGATTTTTCGCGTTCCTTCTGAACTTGCTGATGGAATCCAGCCAAAAATCTATCTTCCTCAAGCTCTCTCAACCGCATGGGCTGTTCTTCGAAGGCTCCGCAGTCTGCCATTCTTCTGAATGCCACTATGCGTAGCCTAGGCACGATATACTCCATACGCATCAATGCCTCTATGCCATAGACCAACCTAAATGATGTCTGACCAGCAAGCTTTTTACAGGTAGTTCTATAAGCCCACAACATAGTTGGTATGTGCATGTCCCAATCATTCCTCTCCGCATTGTAAAACTTTGACAGTGTGTTCTCCAATATGTTATTGAACACTTCAATAGTCCCATTGGCTTGAGGATGATATGGTGTACTCTTCTGATGATAAGCTTGGAATTCTTCTATTAGTGCGTTGATCATTTCATTAAGGAAATGTGTACCGCAATCACTCATTAAAATATTCGGGCAACCAATCCTGGTCAACACATACTCAAACATAAATTTTGTTGTTGTTGCCCCCATACAATCCTTTATGGGCTATGCCTCCATCCCTCTGGTCAAATAATCAGTCACGATGATGATATACTGTGCACCCGTCTTCTTGCCTGGATGCTGAATCGGTCCTACAAAGTCAATTGCCCACTTCTCAAATGGTTTCAATGATACTTGTGGGTTCAAAGGCAGGTCATCCCTGCATGATGGTCTACCAGTTCTCTGACATGCATCGCATGCCCTACAATATGCTCTAGAATCCTTATGCAATGTTGGCCACCACAACTGAGTGCCTAAAATCTTTTGCGCTGTTTCTTTCCTTGCATAATGGCCTCCCACAGCCCCTCCACGAGCTTCATCTAGGATACTTCTTCATTCAAAATTAGGCATGTAGCATCGTAGTATCTTGTCTGATCCCATATTATACAAGTGACCTAAAATAACAGAGAAATCTATTGTGCACACCACCAATTCCTTCTTCTATTGACTAGTGTATCCTTTTGGAGTTGTTCCCATAGTCGAGGAGTGGATAATGACTACAAAATGATTTTCTACTATGCAGACTGGAAATAGCTACGCATTAGGCATTCCTTCCTCTAAATTGGTAGGCTCCTCTCCTGTTTCAATGAGTGAAAGATGATTTGGCCCTGCGTTCAACTTCCCTGGCTTCACAATTACTTTGAAATTGTACTCCTGAAACAATAACATCCATCTGCATATTCCACCCCCCAACAGAGGCTTGTTGACTAGGTACTTTAATGCAGAATGGTTTGTATACATCTTAAAGTGTTTTCCTAGTAGGTAATGTTGGAACTTCTAAAGTGCATACACCATAGCCAACCTTTCACACTCTCTCTTCAAGTAGTTCTTTTCAGCCTTAGACAGCTTCCTGCTTGGAAATGATATCAGGTGATCCAATTCTCCTTCATTGGCGTGCATCATCATTGCTCCCAATGCATCCACATGCACATGAAATTCCTTCTTCCAATCCAAGAAGACTAGGATTAGTGTGGTGACCATTTTCTCCTTCAATACATCTAAACTTCACTGGCATTCCTCATTCCAACATAATGTAGCATCCTTTTTCAATAGCTTTTCCATCAGTGTAGTAATCTAGGCATATCTCTTGATGAACTTTCGATAATATCTAGTATGACCCAGTATTGCGCGCAGCTATTTAACACTCCTTGGTGCCTCCAAATTAATTATGATCATGATCTTAGTAGGGTCTACCATTAATCCTTGCTTTCACGCCACATGACCCAACAATATTCTGAAAGGGACACAAAATAAGCACTTCTTCAAGTTTAGTGAAATCTGATACCTTTGGCACGTATCCAACATCAAGCGCAAACTAGCTACATGGAATTTTACCAATCCAAACATTGTCCAATCATCAAAATATACCTCCAAAAACATGTGAATAAACTCTTTGAACACTGCAATGACTATGCGTGAGAAGATGGTTGGCACATTCTTAAGTCCAAAAGGAATTACCGTATACTGAAAGCATCCCCACTCAGTTGCAAAGGTAGTCTTACTCCTATCTTCTGGTGCGATTTTTATCTGATGGTATCCAGAGAACTGATTAGTGAATGAATATTCTTTGTCTGCCAACATTATCCAATACTTCATCTGTGAATGGAGTTGGGAAAGGATCATGAACGCAAGAACCATTCAGCTTCCTGAGATCTACACAAATCCTTATTTCATCTTTCTGATTCTTTTCCTAAACTACCATTGGACTCACCCAATCGGATTCCTGCACTGGTTCAATTATACCTGTTGTCAACATATTGTCCAACTCTAAGTAGACGTTTTCCATGTGCTTGGGATTAAGGCGATATGGCCTTTGCTTAATAGGCTTTGCATCCAGCTTCAAAGAGATCTTCATAACACTTAAGTTGCCTATTATTCCTTTCAAGTCTGAAAACTTTGTTAGGAACAAACCTGATCCTCGCGAGCAACTCAACGACCTTCTCCACTTTGGCATCATCCCAATAGTCCCCAATCTTTGCGAACTTCGGCTGCGCTTCTATGGTAATGTTTACTTGTCTAGTTTTCATTGGCACGGTAATATTTGGATTCTCTATGCGCGATCCCTCAACTTCGAGGAGGCCTTCTACCTCGGGGATGTTAATGTTCCTTGGATCCTTGTCTTCTTCTCTAGCAGTCACATTATAGCACTCTAGCACATGGCATAGCTAGGTGGTCCAATCTGGTTGGATCAAATCTAAGGGATCCTGCGGTATTCAGAAGATCGCTGCTTTGACCCCCTGCAATGCTTCGTTAATACATTCGAACCCATATTCAAAGTTGAATGTCATTAAGAATCCCTGTCTCAGAATGTCCCACTCGTCAGTTCCATGGTGGAGCTCTATATCTAGGTACCAATTCATTGGTATTACATCCAAAGTGTGACAGAACTAATGCACCCATTCCTGTTGCTTCTTTTCTCCATAAGCGTCAATCCATTTTCTAAGTGATTGCACGGATCACTCCTCTCTTCATATTTCTCTATGAGTCACATTTTTTGGCGACAAAACCACAACTTCATCATCCTCTGGTATTCATGCCATCCATCGAAACTTCCTTTATGCATACCCCACCATCTTGTGGGCATAGTGTGCAACTCCAAATCCAAGGCTTGGAAGTGATTCTTCTCAGGAACTTCTCTTTCAAATGCATCCAAAAATTTATCTACGTCAGTGAAACCATCATAATAAAGCAAAACTCCTTACCTCCGATGATACAAAGTGCAACAATTTAGTCATCATGTTACAAAGCAACGTAGATACTTCATGCAACCTATTTTGCCAATGTTCCAACTCATATGAATCTAATGTACAGGAACTTTTACGGTCCCATGCAATGTGTCCATCTACTGTTGGATTCACCCAATCTTGGTCTCATGTTGTTATTTTATAGATCTTGGCCAAATCATTGTCACTTTCATAATTGTGAACCAGCGCACTATAACATGGTCCTTCTACAGGGTCCAAAGGTACTACTACACAAAGTGATTTCCTTTCAAACGACATTATCCTCTTCTTGAAATTGATCACCCCATTCATGTCAATAGCCTAGTCGATCCCAAGGAGCATGGGATAGGGATTGTTGTCAACGACAACCTCTATCAATTCAAAACCATTCAACATGCTTGCCCCTTAAATATCTACCTTTACTCCCTGCAATCTTCCCATGGGGATAATTTTCTGATGATTTTCCATCCTCAATTGAATTAGAGACCACTGCAATGCAATTCTCCCCATTCTCTCCCATGTATATTTAGGCAAAACATTTGCATCTGACCCAAGATCAAGAATAACTTGGTCCATCCCATATTCGCCTATTTTCGAGTGGGCCTCATCTCACGCCCTGTTCTTGCCTTATGCTTACCAATTTTTCTGACTATGCGAGGTCCTTCAAGAGAATTTTCTTTACTTGCATATTTATTTATCAATTCTTGCAGCCCTTTCACATCCTTCTTATAACGGAACAAATTCATACATGTCTCAAAGAATGTAGTAAGCATGGATGGGTCCATTTCTTCATACTTCCTATCCCGACCTCCTAAGTTAGAAGCCTCAAGGAAGTTTTTCCTTGCTTCCATGAAAGTTTCTTTCACACTCTTTAAATAAAACCCATCCTCCTTTTCTAGAGCCTTATGGACCCACTCACTCTCTTCAGGCTGCTTTCCTTTATCCTCACCAGTTTTCATTCCAGTTCGCAGCACAATATTGACATTAGGATCCTCTTCGCAAGCTTTAACCCTCACCATCTATAGTTTCTGGATAGGTTGCTAAGGTTGTGTTCCCTTTTCCTTTATCTTAGCTATTAATACAGGCAATCTTATGTCTTGTGTGGTCAAACTGAGCATAGTATTGGCACGACAGGTACATTAGGTTCACCCAATCCTGTGCGTAGTGCCTTGGCACTCCACAATTGTAGAAAACAACTTTCCCCTGACTGCTCACAGGTCCTTCTCCACCTCGGCCTCGTCCGCAACCCTGATATCCATAGCGCGCTACCCCAGTGCTTGATTTGAATGCTGAGTCTCTACCTTCATCTGATACACGGGTGGTATCTCCATCATTAACTTATAACTACCATAGTTGTTCTCATCGTGACCCACTGATTTACAAAAGTTGCAGAAGAGTTGTTGGGTGTCCGTACAAATTTTTGCAGTAATTGACAATTGTGTGTCACATGTTTTACAACTACCTAATAGATAGCACACCACAGCACGGGCCCTATACTTGGCCCAGCTTGAGCTTCTAGCTGTAGAGGCATCGACCCTCCTCCTGCAACATAATTCGCGAAGATAGGGTAGTGAACTTTATCATGCCCCTGGCTCTTACATTTCACACACCAAACTTCTTCACGCACCTCTGGCCGAGCTGCTCTATCCTTCTTCAGACATTGGAATTCTAGGAAAATATTCTGCAACTCCACGTGAAATTGTAGAACTCCCAAAGAAACATCTTGAATTGGTGTCTCATGCAATCTCATCGCAACATCCAGGGCTTCCTCCTGGGTCCCAATATTTTTCTATGATAAATAAACCCTTAAATGAGGCAAGAGTGAAGCCACAAACCATTCGCAATGCTGCCCATCTGTAAGATTCATGTTAACTTCGTGGATCCAGCATTACAATCTATGATCTAGCTCCTAGGATGTTTCACCAGGCCTCATCATAATTTCCTTTAATCCAATGATTGATTGCACTTCAGACTTGGGCCTACTTAATTCCTTATTCAACACAGTCTGAATGTTTTCCAATGCAGCCATTGGGTTATCATTGCAGTACTTAATGTACCACATGAGCGCATGATCCTGTAAAATAGTAACCAATGTTGCTTTCTTCATCTAACAATCTATAATATTCTGGGTTGTCCATATGGCCTTAGCAATGAACCAAAACTAGTCAGGGTTCTCATTTCCTAGGCCCTTGAAAACGGGCAACTTCACTGCATTCACCATATTGAACAGTGGTGAAGGTGGTGGTGATGAGGATGAAGGTGTAAGTTGTGGAGGTGAAGATGGAGGTGGTGTTGGTAGATGGGGTATTCACAGGAACCCTTGCCTTATTAACTAAACTGTGCTCTGCAGTAAAGCTTGTTTTTGCCCTTCGTCATCACTTAGAGAAGGCTCAATCAATGGGCTATATTCAGGGCCTATTCTCCCTCAATCCCTAAATAACTTTCTACTTTTCACAGCTCCAAACATCAAGGTAATTAGATAACCCACTTTTTAGACAAGATAATTTTAATCCAAGTATTCAAATATCTTAAATACTTACCTCATGGTTCCTTGAAGAAGAATCGTTCTACTTCATTGTAGCTCACCGAGGTATCGACCATGAATTCTGTCACAAATCATCCTATGACATGATCAAGCCAGTGATCGACAACGTGCGTGATCTTATCTTTAGAGGCTTCAAATATCCACACTAACTTTGGGGTTCACACTATTAGACTATTAAGTCTCCCCCTTCCCTCACTGTTTACGAATTTAGTGACCCACTCATATAGCTCGATTGGGAAGGAACATAAGAAAGTTTTGTGTATCTCTGTCTATAGATACCTATCCAACCACTATTCTTTCATCAATCGAGGATTTATGTTTTCTTGCGTTGCGAATTTGTGGATCTTTCTATCCAACCATTCCTCAATTTATTTCTTTATTGGATTCCATTGATGCGAAATCATACATCTCTTTATGCAAATCTCAGTCGTAGCAATGGAACCATTTGTTGGCTTAGTGGGTCTTGACCTAGGTTTAGAGTTAAGTTTGGCAAAGAAATCCCTACGCTACTGGCCTTTCTAGCATCAACTAGTAGAGTGAGGACTAAAGTCTCACCTAAGGTAGTATGGGGGGATGTTGGAAGAAAGTTTCCACACCCAGAGATGGGCGTGGTGTTTTTTTATGCCCTAAACTTTCCTTTGCACAGATTGACAAGCCCTTGGGGCTTATCGATATAATTTCCCTTAATCAGATTCTACACCTCCTTGAATGTTCATGACTGTCTGTCGCAGACCCTAAATAGGTGAATCAATGATTTACACGCCTATATGATTATTCCTAACTCCATATTTACCCAGTTTGGCTTAAGCATTTGATAACATTAACATGCAACAAGATATTCTTCACATAAACAGTTATTATTACTTGCATTCATATGACAATATAAGTCATGTAAAATCACACATCAATATAATATTACTTCATAAACCCATCATTCATCATAACATATTAACACATTCATTCATAAAAAAAATAAATAGCCAAAACAAAGAAACTGCTGGAATAATCTCTTTATTAATACTTCAGTTATGCTTACAGACTTAAGACTTCCCTACACACTTAGCAGTAGGGTTCTGCGCACTAAACTGCAGACTCTACTCTAGGCCTCCGTGCACACAGCTGCAGAGCCTCTATTCTCCTCTAAGACTTCTTCACTCTTACTCTTACTGACTCATTACAATTGTCATCATTGATCTCTACTCTTGTTATTATTCCTTAGACTCTCTAAGACTCTCCTTTTTATACAATCCCATGGTCTGTGGACCATGGGTATATCTACTAAAGCTGACACAACTTACATAAAATAAGGGTAAAACCCTTTGTGACACTCTACTGTATATGCACTCCATGACCACATCTTGCGGAGACTTTACATTCATTACAACAAAACGTAGGCTCTTTTCCCCAAAACTTAGTCTTTTGCCCCAAAATTGACCCTAGGGAACCTTGTCCCAACAGGTTGTGACTCATTTTAATTTTATTTTTTCTTTCTATTTTCAAACACTTAAATATAAGAGGAGGTTAGAAATTCAAGCCATTTTCCTACACTTTTGACACACAATTAACAACCCATAATTTTAAGAGGGATTAGGGCTTAGTTTTGGTGCCAAAGAAAGGTTTGAATCCTCTCTTTCTTGCATAACTTTTCACATGAAACAAAAAGGATCTCTTAGGGAATACAATGAACTAACAAGTGATATTTTGAATGAAACCAACTATATCTGAACTTAGTGATGAGAAAAGCTCTTGAATCTAAACCAAAATATTTATTCATATATAACTACAAAACCATGAAACAAACAATTAAATTTTATATCAGTTCTATATACTAATACCAAAACCACCATAAAATAATGTTAAAATGTTTCAAAACTCATAAAATATTTTCATGGAATTAAAAGTAAACCAACATTCCAATTCAATTGAACACAACATAAAAGAGTTATCTTGAGAAATCCCATACTTGTAATGGAGTGCTAATGATACTTTCTCAATTGGAGTTTGTACAAATAGTGACCTTTCATTCATGATATTGAACTAGAGCTCCATTTCCTTATTTCCTTGTATTAGCAAACAAAGTTTGTTGAAGAAGAAGAGTGCATATATATATATATATATATATAATCTATATTATATATAATATATATATATATATATATATATATATATATATATTATATATATATATAGATATAGATATAATTGCATGAGAAGGTTCTATGTATTCCCCCTTATTTATATCTGTGTATGCAAGTTAATTACTTTGACTTTTGTGTGAGAAAGTCATTTGGAATTTTTGTATTTGTAAATAATTAGGAGAATTAGGAGAATATGATTATGAATAGATAGTTGGATAATGAAATAAGGAGTCACTTAATTGAATATAATTTTGATTTCACATTAATAGAAATCCTCTCAAGGATTTATTCATCCTAGTCTGACATGGTGTCAAAGCTAGGCTGATTCTATTACTCCATACTTTCCCCCAAATTTTTTGACTATCCCTACCATATCTATCATTTTATGATGCAAAGAAAAACCTCCTACTATTCTAGGTCTAATTCCAAGCACTCCTTAGCTTATTAGGAGAATACACGTTAGAGACATCGATATGAGAGTCTTCCTTTGCAATAATGCTTCCTCTTTTCATTTCATTAGTCTAATATTGTGATGTTTTAGATAAATCTCATTCAAAATTATCCATAGTTTACTTTTGATCTAAAATATTGATTAATATATTAGGGTCCAAGATCTAAAAAACTAGAATGCTGAGAGAGAAGAAGAAAACATTGTTTTTTTTATTATTCTTAAAATAAGAGAAATAACTACAACTACATTGTGGTGGATGAATATGTCCTTTTGCAATTTTATTTTGCTTATTTATAATATTCCTAGTGCATTATTTACATCATTCAACACCATGGGAAAATACCTATTTCCATTTGGATTAGTCTCCCCTGTTAGGAAGTAATGGTCCCCATTCTGTCAAGTTCCCTCCTTAGAAGCTTCTCTCGAATATGAGCTAATGAAGAGAAGGGTTTTGTGTGGTTAACCAATAATCATGGGTTTGTGGAGGAGCAAAAACCAAGTGTTTTTAAAGGCGAGGGTTTTTTTAGTTTGATCTATAACCATGATGAAAAAATGTCTGAGGATAGAGTTACCCTATAATGCTTGTAGGCTAATTGTGATACAGACAATGTAAGGCCTAGCAAATGGAGTTCAATGGCAAGGGATTTGTGTGTTTAACCCATAACCTTGGGTTTTTTGGTGATCCATAGCCATGATGAAATAAGGTATTAGGATAGAGATACCTTATGATACCAACAATGTATGGCCTAGAAAATGGACTTCGATGGAAAGGGTTTTGTTTGGTTGGTCCATAACCATGGGTTTGTGGGTGACCCATAAGCATGATGAACGAGGGTCCAAGGATATAGATACCCTATAATTATTATGGACCAAATTTGACACTGAAAGTGTATGGACTAGCAAATGGACCTCAAAATAATTCACATGTCAGTATGCCAAGTTATGGTAGAAATCTAGTGGCTTAACTAATGGTTTGTATTTATAGATTCCCATTATCTAATTAGATGTTGTAAAGGCTTCCTCCAAGTACTCAAGTCTTATTATTTCAATTCCTTGGGCTTGATCCCACCTATTAGGACTAAAATACTCAAGTTTAAGCTCCCCAAATCTCTGATAGCATAATTTATTTCAGCACTTTAGGCATTGCCCTTGAGTCAACATGAAACTCTCCAATATAATCATACTCCTCATTTTGTGATGAGGAGACACATTTTTCTTGACATATATAGGTTAAAACTTTCCACATGACAAAATAAATTCATGTCATACAATGTAGACTCAAGACTAGCACCATCACCCAACCCACAGTTCATTTGCATACTAAAACCATCTAGGGCACAATCTCCCCCACCAACCACTATGTGTATTGTGGAATAGAATGTTTCAAAATAGTGAGAGCTATCAGAACTCACACATATGTTTGCATGGATGGGACATGTTATATCATAGTTGTAAACATGGACATATAAGAAGAGCTCCAACTTACACTTATGTAGCATCTCTCTCCCCATGGGCTCTTCAAATCTTCCCTCATTTGCATACTAGGAGGTTGAAGAGTAGCCTAGAATATGATGAATGATAAAGATAATCCATGGATACCTTTATATATTAGTATATGAAAGAAATGACTTAATAAACCTATATTGATCCACTCCACATGGATCCTTGAAACTCATGAAGCATGTTTGTGCATCGACATCACAAATTGAATGATCTCTAGGAAAAAAATTGTTGTGATCATCATAACATCTGTTAGAGTTGAGAGGCCAAATACCCCATGTGTAATAGTCACAGTAGGTGTTTCTCTTTCGGTAGGGATAGTAGTTATTGCACATGACGAGAGAATTCACAAGGAATCGAGGAGAAGGCCTAGTGTCTGAACCATCCCATTGAAGTTAAACCTTGAAATCGATCTTCGTATAGGCATATATCTCATCCATGAATTTAATCACGAAAATTCTCTAGCTAGTACCTGCCATGCCTCTGATGAACATGTGTATTCCCTCTATTGATTCCATTCTCACCCTCATACCCAAAGACCCCATTGTCTGAAAAGTGTCACTCCTCAAATTATCTGGCCGAAGGGGATTCTTTCAACTCCAAGATTCCATCTGCTTAATTTCACGAAATCCTGGAGTGTTTGGAGCCACGCGTCTATGAGACGAGGAAAAGGAAAAGTTGACTCATGGGAAGCCATGCCTTTTCCCATGTTCATGGAAGCCCAAGCGTATATGAGACATAAATTAATAAAATATCCACAAAAATCCTTCATCAGGTCCCTAGAAATGGAAAACAATCTTAGTTGATCTCTCATCACTTATTGCATGGGCATAAATACCAAATATAGAAAGCCATTTTTCTTTGTCACTTTGTTGCTATGGATTCTCATCCATTTGGGTAAATATCTAGAGAGATGGAGCAGAAAATAGGAATGGGAAATAAAGGTAATTTTCTTTTTTCCCTTGTCTAGCAGGACTAACAATCAAACCACACTTAGGGGCGACAATTCATAGTACAAAAAAACTATTAGAAAAATAGTTGCAATAGGAACATAGTATATAGGGGAATCTATAGGCAAAAACACAACTACAAGATAGCTACCATTAATAGCAGAAGGAGTTGCAGTAGAGGAGTAGTAGAAGGCACCTATGGTAGAAGAGTTGTGGGTGAATGCTAACCCATGCTAGAATCCATCTACACCATGACTGCTATGACAAATCGTTTCCCCTTAAAGAAATCCTTCATAATGACACTGATGACAAAAAAGTGACCTGATTTGGAGAACGAAAAAAAAAATCACCATTGTCAGAATAAATGATGGGGTTTGACATATTGCAAGTAGTTTACACCTTTTTTATCATAACCACCATAAAATTGTGGCCTCATGAATACTTAAACAAGTGGGAATGTCTCATCTAAAACCTATGTCTCTTGGCCCAATGCTTGTAGGCATTAACATCTCTTCCCCTAGGCACCACCCAACCTTTCTTTCCACCTATCTTATACACAAATGCTGATAAGTTCTGTATGACCAAAAGAAAATAAAAGATGCAGCACACTGATGGGCCTCTAAATTAGACATAAATTAAGGTTCATCTGATCATCCTTCAACACATTAAACCTCTCTTTTTGCATTAGATAATGTATTTTTAACTTTAATATGTTCAGTAGGAAGGTTATGCATAATTTCATATGTGTGCCTAATATTATTTATTTTTGTGGTATATAGTGAGAATATTGGGCAGATTGTGAAGATTTGTAGGAGGATATAATTTAGGGGCTTGCTCCATAATACAGGAGGATCAATGTTAAATAATAAGTCAACAAGATATTCTAGAATTACGGCACAGATTATGGAGCTCCAATGATTGAGAATATCTAGGAATGTGTTCTTTTCCATTTAATGCAGACTCGTAGTATTAGGAACCAGATCCACTAGTGAAGGTATTTTTGTGGGGAAATATCCCCCTTTCATGGGGAATGATTCCTAATCATTTTGTATAAGTACCAAGTCAAATTTTCCTCTAGGGTTTGATTTTTATTAGTCTTCTTGTGGAGAGAACTCGTATTTTTGTACCTCCACTATCATTTCTTACAGGGATGTAACTTTATTGATGGAAATAATGAAGATTGGTGACTTATTAAGCTTATAGATCTTGGTTGCATTCATAATACTCTAAATGTCATTGGGCTTCGCCATCCCAGGAGCCCCAAAGCCCTTTTATATCATTTACTTTTCTTCATTTCACTTCTTATTCACATGCATCTCTTGTTCTAGTTTTTTCCTATTTCTACATTTAGTATTAATGATTTCTTGTTTGTAGGATCACAAGAGTTATTTCATCATTGGAAAAACTTTGGAAGGTCATAGTAATCAATTGAGCTACTTGGATTCTCTTTCTTATTCCCAAATCTAGATTTCTTGAAGTCCCTTGTGTCAAATAACAGTAAATTTATGTTATTATTTAGAGCATGCTAACACGATTCAATCAAGTTGATTCTAGTTGCATTATATCAAAAAAACATTCTAGTCAATAAAAAAATTACCCCATTTCATTTCCACTTGATTAGGTTAGGAATTTGATAGATTTACTATCTCACTAGTTCTTGAATTTCTAGATTTTAGATTAGTAATTTTAAGCCATTTTGTAGCATGGGTTAACAGAGATATTTTTGAGTGATTCCACTTGAAATAGAGACCTAAGACATCCTAGTAAATAAAAAAATTGTCCCATAAAATTTGTATTTGATTTGGTTGTTCATTCAACGAATTATAACTCCCTAAAGAAAATATGTTGTTTTGTTTAGTAAACCACATGAAATCCTATAGTACTCTTCCAGTGTGTATATGCTTGCCCATAGTTTCTCTAAAATATTGTTTTTGGCCAATTCGGGTTGAATAATGACACCTAGGGTCTAAATCAATGATTAGGGAAGACTAAAGACCACTTATGACTTGCCTCTTTACCCGTGCAAAACATTTCAGCGATTTGGGCTAATGGACAAATTTATGAAATAGATAATACAATGATGATTTCCACATCCAATGAACTATGTTAATGGATCTAAACTCCTTGAAAAGTAATGGTGGATGTTTAGTTCATGATCTTTAATTTATGCAATTAGAATACGTTTCTTTGCTTGTATTTTCTTTCTTGCAATAGGTTAAGGTTGCCATTTTGAGCATTTCATTTTTTGCAATTAGTTTAGGATTTGATTTCATTACATGCACTCCATTACATCATGACAGTGAAGGAAGGACACATTATATGATTCACATATAGTGTTGATACCTCTCAAGTTTCTACGAACCCCAGGTTGATAATTACAGTTGGTAGCCTTGGGAGTTGCAACATTCTTGTTGCTATATTGAGGCTCATTATATACCCATACTCTAAACCATGCCATTGTAACCACCAAGTTGGCATGGAAGGAAGAAAACAAAGTTTGAACACTACTATGAGAAGGAGGTTGGCCAAATAACAAAGAAAATACAAAGATACAAAAAAATAGGTTGGAGGATTTCATTGTTGAATAATTCTATATGATGTACCAAGCAACACGGTTGTACTCAAAATGAAAATGGGTGGGCTTTCGTATTCTTGTAGCAGCTACAACCACCCTCAAAAATCTTGTCGTAACTTCATTTTCAAGCCTCCCTACCAACTTTTCATGACACCTTGTCTTGCTTCGTCAAGTACACAAGCTTTAGTGTTTCTCTTGCACAAAGGCAACCTGTCGATCACATCTTGATGCATTCCCCTCATAGGTTGTTCATCCAGACTTGGTCCAGCTACAGGCTGAGAAGCTCCCCCAAGAAGTTGCACATTTCTAGAGGGAAACCAGCCTTCCCCCCATAAATTGTGCAACATTGTCTGGCATCCTGCTGGGCTCCACAATTGTGCAATTCTTCTAGTCAACACACAGTGAAAATTGCATAATTTTCCCCAACAAGGCTACTTAGCCAAGAATTTGCGCAAATCTGGCTAGCAGTCAGCTAGTCTACCCAGAAATTGTGCAAATCTCCTAGGAAACTAACCCAACTCCCACCTAGAAATCTGCATTTCTTTCAAGAAGTTGAGCAGCTTCATGCATGAGTATTTGGGTTGACCAGTTCCACCCAGGACAAAGGAAACTTGACTTGCATTCATGGCTTTTTTTTTCCTGTAATAGAAAAAGGTTACATGAAAAAGGCATCCCATGATTTAGGGAGCTACTTTTAGTAGCTGGAGGTTACATGCAAAGTTGTTTTAGAAACTTTCCTCCAAGTGTTGCTTTTCTCTAGATTTGAGGCATGTGCATCATGAGCTCAAAAAATATTTATTCAATGCATTAGAGCTCATTATTTCACATCGATCTTGGAGCTCTGACATCCCACAGCACATCCAGGACTCTTCGACACATCTAGCTCAACTATTCATGGGTAAGTGGCCTCAACTTGTTTTTTTCACCATTTCTCTTACCTTTTGTGTATTTGCTTACATGAGTCATGTTTTCTTGATTTATTTGAATGCTTAATATCATTTACATGCATAATAACTTTTCCTAGAACTGTTTCAGTTTGCATTGTTATCTCACTGATGTCGCATGCATAAAATTGTTTTGTATGAATGGTCACAGATTTGGTGAATCGCTTCACCCACATGCATGTTGATCTATTTATTAAATCTTTCATTCATGTTTGCATGCACTTTCAATCACTTCTACTTTCACTTAGTGTCTCCATGTACTCACTTTCATATTTTTCCTTAAGTTTCCCATCGACAAGGCTGGCCAACCTTGGCCCAGACTCTACCTTCACTGAGTCAATATTATGAAATTTGGGGAAGGAAGGCTCTATCTTCCTCTCCAAAAATGTGCATTTCTACCTAGAACTATCCTCCAAGACTATTTTATGCATTTCTGAGGGACAATGATTGTTGGCCTGGAAAATTGTACAATGTAGTCCCTGAGCCTGTAGGAATTGTGCATTGCTCAATCCTAGCAGCCAATAACCATTCTAGATTGCGCATCGTGCAAATCCAACAGCCAGTCTTGCCTCCTAGGTAGCTCGGACTATGTTTTGCATAGTTTTGGCAGCCAATCACCCAACCTCCCAGAAGAAATTGTGCAATCTTGCCTATCAGTTCCCCATGTATGCGTTGTGTCATTCCCAGAATTTGCTTTGGCTTTCGTTGACATATTTATTTCCATGCATGTTGCTTGTATCTAGATCTTTTAGGTGTTCATCTGCCTCTCAACAATATAGGAGCAATGGCTTCCTAGAGATCATTATCACACGACATTGACAGAAAGGTAGCTGGAGCAACAGTTGAGCCAGTGTCCTCTAGTCTACTGATCTATAAAGATACAAAGTTGTTTCTAGACAAGGACATCATGCTGAAGTGGCAAGAGTTCAATGAATCATTTGCAAGAACTTTTGAGGGAGAACGTGAGGTGTATATGAACATTCACAAGTCTGGCTTGCAATAGATTGGATGCAGATACCCCGTGTTCTGATGCATGAACATGATACACTCGATCGTCTGTCACACTGATCCTGACACGATGACCTTGAGCAGTGTCAGTGGGACAAAAATTGCAACATTTTGGGCACAAGATTATCATGAGATGTATCAGATGTCAATGCCTGTGACTATCATGAAGACTCCATTCAACTTACCCAACAACAGTGCTAACTCTAGAGACATTTTGAAGAACTGGGTAGAGCTAGCTCGATTCAAGCTGACACCCAACCAGATCTATAAGATGAAGATATTGCAGAAGGGATATCAACAGTTGGTCATATTTTCATGTCGACTGTATGGCCAAGAAAGCACGGAAACCTTCCCACAGAGTTGGGTGATCGCGCTGGACCAACTAGCTAGAGAAGAGAAACCATGTAACTATTCTGTCATGTTGGCTCATCAGTTGAAGGAACAAGTAACAAAGGCTTGACAGTCACCTGGAGGTATGCATGCAAAGATTTACATGTCTGCCTACATCTTAGATGAAGTTTGTGCCCAATAGGAGTTCCTGGGCTTGGAGTGGGCATGGTCATCGGTGGAGACTGCTGTGAACACATATTTCAAGTTGTTGTGTGAATGCAGCTTTAGAGGAGTAATCACACAGTTGTCCGATCATTTTTTCACCCCAGTGTACAAGATGATATTTGAACAGGATCCACCCTACATGTCCAAGGAATAAATGGAGGCACTGATAGGGATTAATGATTGGTATGCCTCATCATCTAGCACCTTCATCTGAATGTTCAATGTGGAGAAGCCTATGCATGCTCTATTGAAGTTTTCCTTGGACATACTTTTCATACAGGAAGTAGCATATCATAGCTCGGTAGAATTAACAGCTACAGTGCACCGGAAGAAGAAGGCACCTTGGCCCGCTCTTCCATTTCAGATTGGGTTATATGAGATTCAGAGTATCAAGCAAGTGTATGTCGATGCAGAACTAATGAAGAATTACCCATTTAACCTCTGAAGCTACAATCCATATGACCCACATTGCATTTTGAAAGACCACTGCACGAGATTTTAGTTCAACGAGATCCAGAAGGCATGTCATTGGGCCGAGGAGGACCCATGGAGATATTGCTATAGTTTCTCTAGACCTAGTGAACCAGTCGGCTTCATTAGGGAGTGGTTAGCAAAGCAATAGGAAGAAACATCATGAAAACCACCAACAACAACACTAGAAGTACTAGCAGGAGAGGCAAGCATACCAGTGCATGACAAGGGTAAGAAGAATCTTTTCGATCGCATGGAGGAGGAACAAAGCTGCAAGTTCCAAAATGGTCCATTAGTAGAGAAAGTGGCTATGGCTATAGAGGCAAAGAGGTACCAATGCAACATGTGAATCACACAAAGGTAGAGGGAAAAGAAAAGAATGGATGAAGTAGAGAAAGAGTTGCATGAGCTGAGGGAGCAACTCCAAAAGGAACAAGAGTTGTGCAAATAGAAGAGGGAAGTGCAGCAGTAGAAGATATAGTAAGGGGCACAACATGTGCAAACAAATGAAACAACACCCATACTGGTAGTGGACTTATCGGATCAGCTGGCATCAGGCCAACAGGGTGAACCATATCTAGAGCAAGATTTCGCTCATGAGATAGAACAAGCACTTCAACAGTTGGATGCAAACATGGAGCAACAAGAGTTGGAACAACATACCGACCTCATGCCTCATCACCAAGAGGTCAACTTACCCACTTCACTACATCCAAATGATGAGCAAGTCTCTAGTGACCAATGAGGAACTCATATCCTTGGTGATCAGTCAGAAAGAGAGATGCACAATATCTATTTGGGCAAATCTCAACACAGAGTTTTGTAGTCTTGTAGAGTGTCAACTCTGGAGGATCATACATCTCCTACACAAGTTGAGGAATGAGTGATCATGATTGATGTGCACAAACATCCAGTAGCCTTGGCTGATGCAACCAGAGTGTATGCTAAAGCTACTAGCTCAAGTGTTCGCTTTCTGATAGCTAAGAATGAGCAAATAGTGAACGAACTACAGATGACCAAGCAAGGAGGAGACTTGGTGACAATATTCGACTTAGCTGAGTTGAATAAGGCGATACTAGATGAAGTATTGTCCCTTGACATAGTTATGTGAGTGTTGTACTCCAACTTTGGTACCGTGCATTAGGCAGTCATCCATCTCAACGGATGGCAGCAATGATGTGCTAGAAGAGCTCGTATCTTAACGAACTTGCATGTTGTTAATGATGACTTGCAAAAATGGACGATGAAATACAAGGGATACCCACTTCACTTACCTAAGATGATGAGGGATAATGTCGTTAAGCTGAAAGCACATATCTGGAGTCATATCCGGAACTATGAAGAGCTCCCACAGCTCATCACTAGCATACAGGCTTCCCACGCACGAGTATTCAAGAGTATGGATGTTGTGGTGTACACACATGTGATCCCATATATTGGGACCCTCACCCAAGCGAAGACAAAGAAACAGGTCTAACTAGAGCTTGACTTGTACTTTGATGAGTTGATGCACATTCCACCAACCTAGACTTGCCTATCAGTGCAAGCATCATGCACAAGTATGTTGTTGGTTGAGTCGCATTGAAGAAAATGATGCTCATGCTATCAGATGAGTTGGACAGAGGAACTGAACTAGTGTACTCAGATGCTATGGAGGCAGGAGTTAGGTTTCAGATGGATGTCACTGCCGAACACACATACACCATCAAGGAATACTGATCTTGAAATCAATATGTTACTGGCGATCAACATGAAGATGTTAAGGAGTTCGACTTCCATGGTTGTCTAAGCAAGAGTGATGTCTAGCCTAGCTTTCTCAAGCCGTTTTGTTTCACATGGGTACATCTGCATTGTAATGTAAAGTTATTTCAAGTGTAAGTCAAGTTGTGATAATTGGATGTAACAGTCATAGAGTAGGTGAAGAGTCATGAGGGTAGTTGAACTATCACAAAGGGGAATGTCAAAGGTCACCCCACCCTTTGCTATAAATATTCTCTCATAACTCATTGTAAAGGATTTTGGTCAACCAAGCTTCTAATAAGACTATCTTGGAGAGAGCTTGGACAATATTGTAATGAGCCTTTGCTTCTCCATTGTGTAGAGCTAGTACATCTCTTTGGAGGAGTAGGCGGATGTGGCAGTAATGTTCCACTATTGGAGCTAGTTGTTGGACATGGATGTATTGTATGATTGGAACTTACACTTCTTTATATAATCAGATCCATCATGTTTCATGCATATGTTGTATTGTATTCTATGTTATCTTGTTTACACTAAATGATATATGTATTTTTTTCTTACACATACATGTATGGACTATTCTGTATAAGTATGTATGAACCTTTCTAAAATGTGTTTACCATCACTTTGGATTGCTCGCTATCTTTCCTTCCATGTTGTGATGCATCTTCACTCATGTGTTCCCTTCCAAGCCGAGTACTATTACAGGTTTCCAAGGGGTGCACTCATCTCAACCCACATGTGTTAGAACCTCTCATGCACCTTCCTTGACTCACTGCAGCTATCACACCCTTGCTACCAATAGAGTTATCTTACTTGCCTCTATTTGAAATCACAGTCAAGGAAATTACCATACAACCCACAGCTGGGACTCCTACACCAAACGGTTTGAGGTCTAATTGGGACTTCTTACTGGGGTGATCCCCTGACATGTTGGTGGGTCTAGCACCGTCAACATTTCTGGCACTAGAAGGAGGGATAGATGACAAGCTGTGTCCTCTCATCCTATTTTTAACCTTTGCATATCTTTCATGGATTCTTGCACTCTTCTCGCTCCATGATGTTTTTCGAATCATGAAGATGTAACCATCACGAGGGAGTTTTACGATCACTTATCCACTTACATGTATGATGGTGAAGGAAAAGTGGCCTGGCCTGAGTACTTACATGGATTTCTTTCCATGCTTCATGAGGAAGAAGGGTGTTCGGAAGAATAGGGGAGCTTGGTGCTTGCATACACACTTCGCGAATCTCCACTTAGATGGTTGTTCAACCTGCCAGATGATAGCATGCACTCACTTGAGCACTTATGTGATCTCATTGAAGACACTTTCTATCGTTTTGATCCAGACCATCTTGAACGAAAAATGTTACGAAAATGGAAGGCTCCACATGAATTGATTATGGATTTTTCGCAACGCTTCTATGGCTTGCAGTTTCAAGCTTCAAGGATCTAGATGAAATTTTCCTATCTTTGGGACCAATTCGAGTCTTGCTTAAGAAATATACACCTCCCAAGAAGAGGTTTGAAGTCAAGCCTCACTCAACCTTCTTTAGTGAGGGAGCTGCACAATCTTATGTGGATGCAATCACTATCTCGACTGACTGTTTGCCATCCCCTCATCAAACAACTCCACCACTATCGAGTGATGTTGAGGATCATGCTCATACGTTGGTTTAGCTTTCACATCCTCCCAACATCATTTCACTTAATTTTTGCATAGAATTGGTTGTGAGTCCTTCGAGTTGTCATATACATTTTGTTCCACAACCTCCATCTTCACACTCGATTGTTCCTCCGAATGATACTATCTTTTGCTCTTCCATTCTAGACTCTTCACTCGTTATGAACAAGGAACAAGCCATTGACGGAGTTGGTGTTGGACAACCAACATGCGCTGTCATTCACGAAGAGTATGAGTGGGAGCTTGAACATCAACATTCGATGAAGGATGACTCCCTTCCATCCGAGCTACTTTCGTTCTTTCCTAACATCTTAAGTGAACGTGCCATCCTTGATTTTTCATGTGTGTCTTCATCCACGGATGCACCCATTGTTGATCACTAGCAGGACACACCAGATGCTGGTCCATCATTCGACAACGGAGAGGATAAGTTACTCATTGAAAATCCACTTGATCTTTCATCTACCTTTTCCAGAAACACAGAGGATGAGTTTGTTCAACTTTCATCTACCCCTCTATTTGATTCATCTGATCATGAGGATGCCGATGAAATCATTGATTCTTATGATCATGGCAATCATGATCCATTAAATTCCATATTTGATCATGATCATGACTCTATCACAGTTGATATTTTGAAGCCACTAGTTTATGATGATCTACCTAATGAAGAAGTTGAAACACCCAAGACTGTCGAGCCACTTCAGCCTAAGAAGATGGTTATGTCAGGCCCTCGCTCTCTTGGGGTTATTCTCACTTCTGATCAGGAAATTGTTCAATCATCCAAGGCTCCTCATCACTCATCTATATGCATTGAGGATCCATATCACACACAGATCATACACCCTCCACTCGAACTGCACGATCCTATCACTCATGCATTAGAGGAATCTTACATTGCAAGCACATGTGCACAACACAAGTTATCTTTGTTTCTTTCATTTTCTTGCATGTCACAATCAAGAGTGTTCTTATTCTTCAAAGTTTCACACAATGTCATACAACTTCATGATAAGTCCACATATGGCTCGTCATGTACTTGTACTCACTTATGTCTTGTGGGCACTTTGAAACATGAAGTGTGGTTCTCTTCATTGTTATATCTTTCTTGGTTGCTGGTTCACACAACTAGGTTTCTCACAGACAAAGTCTTCACCAATATGGTCAACCAATGCACTGGTGGCTGCATTGGAAATATCACTTCACGTGATCAGACCCATGTACCGTTAGCTTAGGAGTAGGAGTAGTGTTCTCTTTCAGTCAGTTTGCTTGCATGCTTGTTTGCTTACTTGCTTCCTTTGTATGTTTGTTCGATTGCTTTCTTTCTTACTCACTTTGATTTCTCTTTTGCTTCTACTCTTGCTTTGTTTTTTCATTTCTTAGTTCGCTTGTTTCGTTCATAGGTTAGCTTTGCAGGAAACCATGTATGACTCTTGAAACAAGCTGGGTAAAGTACAAGAGGGCTTGTACAACTATCACAACGTGGTTATTTTTCATCTTGCCTCTGTATGAATAACTTGTTACTTTTATTCCATGATACATCCAAGGAAAATTCATACTCTTCGAAGTGAACCTTGGTGAAAACACAACGCTTGCATGCTAACTAGTGTCACCTACTCTAGTCTATTGTTTTTGGGTTAACCCTTGTCAGCTCAATCAAGTAGAGTAAGGTGATGGGGAAAACCTTAATAGGTATGTCAGAGACATAATAAACTACTTCTCTACTGGAACACCTTCTTCTGATCTTAATAAGTCAAGATCCCTCTTCTGCCTCTAAAATGAATAAGTGTTATGCACAGCTAAAAAATGAAAAGATGAAAAGTAAGAAAAATTAAAAATGAAAAATGAATAAGGAGAAAGAAGAGAAAGGGTTCCTGCGTAGGGAGGTGATGCAAGTAACTCTGTCAGGGTACTGACCAGTCTCGTTGGTAGCGGAGCCATGCTTGTGTTCCTATGTGACTCCATCAAGGTACTATCCAGGCCTACTGGCAACGGAGCAACACTAGAGATGAAACTAAGACTTTGATGACTATACTATTTGTGCATCAATATACCCCTCAACCCCAATCAAAACAATTATGTTGCCTTGGCTTGGAATGTGCATCAATCAACCAAGAGCTTGGTAGATGCTACATCCTACAATCAAGCTAGTGTGAAACCAAGATGAGCTGAGAACTGAACAATAATTCCGGAGATGTTAGACTTGCTTTTCACAAAAAAGCTCCATTTAGAGAGCTGGAGTTCTACCAGTGTGTCGCCAAGCATTGTAGTGGCTACAACCACCCTCCAAATTTTTGGCTTAGCTTCATTTTGGAGTCCCCCTACCATATTTTTACAACACCTTGTCTTGCTTCATCAAGTACACAAGATTCAGTGCTTCTCTTGTACAAAGGTAGCCTGTCGATCACAAATTGATGCATTCCACTCACAGGTTGTTGATCCAGACTTGGTCTAGCTGTAGGCTGAGAAACTCCCCCAAGAAATTGTGCATGTATGGAGGGAAACTAGCCTTCCCTCAAAAACATTTTCAATCCCATCTGGCAGCCTGTTGGGCTCCAAAATTATGCAATTATGCCTGTCAACACTCATAGTGAAAATTGGGCAATTTCGAATTTCAAGGTTACTCAGCCAATAATTTGCACAAATCTAGGCAACAGTCAGCTGATCTACCCATAAATTGTGCAAATGTCCTATGCAACAAACCCAACTCCCACCTAGAAACGTGTATTTCCTTCAAGTAGTTGAGCAACTTCATGTATGAGTAGTTGGGTTGACTAGTTCCACCCGGGACCAAGGAAACTTGATTTGCATGCATGGCTTGCTTTTTGCTGGAATAGAAAAAGGCAACATGCAAAAGGAATCTCGTGATTGAGGGAGCTATTTTTAGGAGCTAGAGGTTACATGCAAAGTTGTTTCAGAAACTTTCCTCCAAGTATCGCTTTTCCCTAGATTTGCGGCATGCGTTATTCGCCACATCAAAGCTCATTCTTTCACATTGATCTTGGAGTGTTGACATCTCATAGCATATCCAGGACTCTTCGACACATTTGGAACAACTATTCACAGGTAAGTGACCTCAACTTGTCGTTTTCAGCATTTTTGTCACTTTTTGTGTATTCACTAGTGCGAGTATTGTTTTCTTGATTTATTTGAACACTTGCTATCATTTATATGTATACTAGATTGTCCTAGCACTATTTCAATTTCATTGCTATCTCACTGTTGTCGCATGCATGAAATTTTTTTGCAGGAACGGTCATTGATTCGGAAACTCGCTTTAGCCACATGCATGTTGATCTGTTTACTAAATTTTTCATTCATGTTTGCATGCATTTTCAATCACTTCTACTTTCACTTAGTGTCACCATGCATTCACTTTCATATTTTCTTTAAGTTTCTTGTCGGCGAGTCTGGCCAACCTTGGCCTAGACTCTGCCTTCACTAAGACAACATTATGCAATCTGGGGAAGGAAGGCTCTGTCTTCCTCTCTAGAAATGTGCATTTTTGCCCAGCACTAACCTCCAGGACTATTTTTCATATTTCTGAGGGACAGTGACTGCTGGACCAAAAAATTGCGCAACGTAGTCCCTGAGCCTGCAAACGCTCCCACTTGGAATTGCGCATTACGCAATCCCAGTAGCCAACAACCATTTTGGATTACACAATGCATAAATCTAGTAGCCAGTATTGCCTCCTAGACAACCCAGACTACCTTTTGCATAGTTCTAGTAGACAATCACCCAGCCTCCAAGAAGAAATTGCAGAATCTTGCTTATCAATTCCCTAAGTATGTGTTGTGTCATTCCTCAAATTTTCTTTGGTTTTCACTGACATATTTCTTGCCATGCATGTTTCTTGTCTCCATATCTTTTAGGTGTTCATCCACCTCTCAAACGTAGAGGACCAATGGCTTCCCAGAGAGCAGTATCAAAGGACACTAATGGAAAGGCAACTAGAGCAGCAGTTGAGTGAGTGTCCTCTAGTCTACTGATCTATAAAGATACAAAGTTGTTTCTAGACAAGGACATCAAGCTGAAGTGGCAAGAGGTAAATGAAGCATTTGTAGGCACTTTTGAGGAAGACCTCGAATATCCTCAAGTGTACATGAACATTCACAATTTCGGCTTGTAGCATATTTCATGCAGATACCCCGTGTTCCATGCTTGGATATGATACACTGGATTGTCTCTCACACTAAGCTCGAGATGATGACCTTGAGCAGTGTTAGTGGGATGAATCTTGCAACCTTCTAGGCAAGAGATTATGATGAGATGTATTATATGTTAGAGCCTGTGACTATCATGAATACCCCTTTCATATTACCCAATAGCAGTGCTAACTCTAGAGACATTCTAAAGAACTAGGTAAAGGAGCCGGCTCGATTTAGGTTGACACCCAACTAGATCTATAAGATGAAGATATTGCGGAAGGCATATCAATACTTGGTCATATTTTCATGTTGACTATATGGCCAAGAAATCATGAAAACCTTCCCACAGAGTTGGGTGATCGCACTGGACCAAGTGGCTATAGAAGGAAAACCATGTAACTAGTCCAACATGTTGGCTCATCAGATGAAGGAACAAGTAACAAAGGCTCGACAGTCACCCATAGGTATGCATGTAGAGATTTACATGTCCACCAACACCTTGGATGAATTCTGTTCCCGACAGGAGTTCCCGGGCTTGGAGTGGGCATAGTGATTGACAAAGACTTTGGTGAACACATATTTCAAGTTGTTGTCTGAATGCAGCTTCAGAGGAGTAATCACTTGGTTGTCTAATCATTTTTTCACCACAGTGTACAAGATGATATTCAAATAGGATCCACCCTGCATGTCGAAGGAAACAATGGAGACATTGATACGCATTCCTGATTGGTATGCCTCACCATCTAGCACCTTCATCCGAATGTTTAGTGTGGAGAAGCCTCTGCATGTTCTACCGAAGTTTTCCTTGGACATACTTGTCATGCAGAAAGTAGCATATCACATATCAGTAGGATTGACAGCTAGACTGCATCGGAAGAAGAAGGCACCTTGGCCCGCTAATCCTTAATGGATTGGGTTATATGAGATTCGGAGTATCAAGCAAGAAGATGTCAAAGTAGAACTAATGAAGAAGTACCCATTCGACCTTCAAAGCTACAATCCATATGACCCACATTGCATTGTGAAAGATCATTGCACGAGAGTTCAGTTCAACTGGATCCATGGGGCATGTCATTGGGCTGAGGAAGACCCATGGAGATATTGCTACAATTTCTCCAGGCCTAATGAACCGGTCGGCTTTGCTATGGAATGGTTAGTGAAGAAACATGAAGGAACATCACAGAGAGCACCAACACCAATAGTAGCAGTAGCAGCAGAGGAAAGCATACCAATGTGCGACAAGGGTAAGAGGAAGAATGTTGGCGCATGGAGGAGGAGAAAATCTGCAAGTTTTGAGCTAATCCATTAGTAGAGAAAGTAGCTATGGATATAGAGGAAAAGAGGCACCAACATGACATGCAAATCATACAGAGGGATAGGGAAAATAGAAGAATGGAAGATGTAAAGAAGGAGTTGCATGAGCTGAGGGAGAAACTCCGAAAAGACCAAGAGTTGTGCAAACATGAGAGGGAAGCGTAGCGGCTGCAGATATAGGAAGGGCACAACATGTAAAAATAGATGAAACAATGCCTGTACAGGTAGTGGACTTATAAAATTAGCTAGCATCATGCGAACAGGGTGAACCATTGTAGGAGCAAGACTTCGCTCATGAGGCAGAACAAGCACTTCAACAATTGGATGCAAACATGAAGCAACAAGAGTTGGAATAGGATACCAACCTCATGCCTCATAACTAAGAGGTCTACTTACCCACTTCACCACATCCAGATGATGAGAAAGTCTCTAGTGACCAAGGAGGCACTGAGATCATTGTTTATAAGCCAGAAGTAGAGATGCACAACATCTCATTCGGCGAAATTTAACATAGAGTTGTGCAGTATCGCAGGGTGTCGACTCTGGAGATCATATATCTCTTGCAGAAGTTGAGGAATGAGTGATCATGACTGATGTGTACAAACATACAACAACCTTGACTGATGCAACCAAAGTGTATGTCGAAGCCACTAGCTCAAGTGTTTGCTTCCTGATAGCTGAGAATGAGTGAATGGTGAAAGAACTACAGACAACCAAGCAAGGAGGAGACTTGGTGACAATGTCCGCCCAAGCTGAATTGCAGAAGGAAATATTAGATGAAGTATTGTCCCTTGATGCAGATATGCGAGCATTGTACTCCAAATTTGGTACCATGCATAAGGCAGTCGTCCATCTCAATGGATGACAATAGTGACGTGCTAGAAGAGCACGTACCTTAACAAACTCACATGCTATTGCTGATGATTTGCAAACATGGATGATGAAATACAAGGGAGTGCCACTTTACTTTCCTAAGACGATGAGAGCCAATGTGGTTGAGCTGCAATCATGTATCCGAAGTCAGATATGGAACTATGAAGAGCTCCCGCAGGTCATCACTAACATACAGGCTTCCCATGCACGAGTATTCAGGAGTATCAATGTTGTGGTGTGAACATACACATTGAAGACAGTGATTCACATGCTTTCAGACAATTTGGACAGAGGATCCCGAGCAGTGTACCCAAATGCTATGGAGGAAAGAGTCAAGTTTCAAACGAATGTCACTGCGGAACACACAGACAACATCAAGGACTACCGATCTTCGCATCAGTATGTTACTATTGATCAGCATGAAGATGTTGAGGAGTTGGACTTCCATGGTTGTCTAAGTGAGAGTGATGTCTAGCTTGGCTTGCTCAAGACGTTTTGTTTCGCATGGGCACATGTGCATTGTAATGTAAAGTCATGTCAAGTGTAAGTCAAGTTGTGATAGTTGGATGTAACAGTCATAGAGTAGGTGAAGAGTCATGAGGGTAGTTGAACTGTCACAAAGGGGAATGTTAAGGGTCACCCCACCCTTTGCTATAAATAGTCCCTCATAACTCATTGTAAAGGCTTTTGGTCAGCCAAGCTTCTGATAAGACTATCTTGGAGAGAGCTTGGACAATATTGTAAAAAGCCTTGGTTTCTCCCCTACGCAGAACTAGTACATCTCTTTGGAGGAGTAGGTAGATGTGGTTGTAATGTCTCACTATTGGAACTAGCGGTTGGACATGGATGTATTGTATGACTGTAACTTTCACTTCTTTATATAGTAAGAGCAATCACATTTCATGCATATGTTGTATTGTAATATATGCTATTTGGTTTACTCTAAATGATATATGTATTATTTCTTACGCATGCATGTATGGACTATTCTGTATAAGTATGTATAAATCTTTCTGAAATTTGTTGTTGGTTTAACCATCACTTTCAATTTCTCGCTATATTGCCTTCCATGTTGTGATGCATCTTCACTCATGTTTTCCCTTCCAATACGAGTACTATTACAGGTTTCCAAGGGGCACACTCATCTCAACTCACATGTGTTAGAATCTCTCATGCACCTTCCTTGACTCATTGTAGTTGTCATACCCTTGCTACCAACAGATTTATCTTACTTGCCTCTGTGCGAAATCACGGTCAAGGCATTACCATACGACCCACTACTGGGACACCTACAACAAATGGTTTGAGGTTTAATTAGGACTTCTTACAGGGGAGATCCCCTAACAAGTTGGCAGGTCCAACACTGTCAACACCTATCTACCCAGCTTATCAAGTCAAGGTATATTATCATATTTGGGTCAATTAGTTGGCATGGAGTCATAAGCCGCTTTGATACCACTAAGTTAAATCTTGGGCAACCAATATTTGAAAAGTTTGAACATCAAGAGAGGAGAAGAAAACACACAAAGAAACATTTTATTAAAATAAGAGAAACATTACAACTCCATTGTGGTGGACGAATCTATGAGGAACAATATTTATAATATTCTTGGTGCCTTCTTTACATCATTCAATACCATGGGTACATACCTTTTTCCATTCATATCAAATCCTCTCATCCATCTCATGAACAATTCACACTCATTTTTTATCATGGGCCCTTCCTTGCTAGGATCTTCTAAACATAAAGATTATAATACATTTCCTTAATCAGATAGGGTGGACCTAGAGGATATCACTCCTAACGATAAACTACTAATGGAGTTAAGTTTTTTGTAATAGATGGTTGTTGCATCACATGAAGTTGACTAGTGAAGGAAGCTTTGAAACTAGTGATTTCCTTAGATTTTTGTGTAGTGAAAAAAATTTAGGAGCCACATTCATAACCTGATTTAGATGTTGCAATCATTCCTATTTCTTATGATTGATAAGGGGCTCACGAAAATTAGAGAAATTTTGAGGTCTAAAATTTGCCTCCTAAGGAATATTATAAAATAATAATGGAAAGAATAAAATAAGATTAGATTGAATCATCAAATTTTAGAGGGAAAAAAAAACTACTTTTTCAACTCATATTTTCAACTTATCTCCCTATGGTTTTACTCATATTTTGAGTGGGAATACTTGCTAGATGAAAATTTTAATTCTTCATCGAAGGAGTACTGATGTTGTATACTTTTGATGGTTCCTCTACACAAAAAATGAGAAATACATCAAAAAACATGATTGCAATCACATTTTTCATGTATTTTTCATTTTTGATGTAGCAATGTCCATAGAAAGTATGCAACTTGCATACTCCTTGGATGAGGAATTAAATTCGGCATCAAACTAGTGTTCCCACTCAAAATTTGAGTAGAATCATAGGGAGATAAATTGAAAATGTGGGTTGAAAACATAGTTTTTATATTTTTATATTTTACTTTTTACTCCAAAAATGGTGAATCATCCCCCATGGTTGACATAATCATATTGAATACTATTGGCTCTTATAAATTTTATTTTAGTTGTACATTTTTGTTTTGAGGCCCATTTTAGACCTTAATATTTCTCTAATGCTTGTTTGACTTTGTAATTTCCGGAAAAAAATATGCTCCAATTGATATGCCCATGAACATTCAGCCCTTAGTAGCGGAAAAATATGAATTTTTGTAATCAAATATCTTGGTCCATTGGTTTATCAAATTTTTGAACATGTAGTGAATTTTCACATTTGTATATGGGAAAAATTAAATTCTTGTTAGACTAAAATAAAGCTTTGTTGTACTATATATCTTATAGAATGTTGTTATGATACCGTGTTTTGTTGGTTGGATGTAAGATATATAATAATATGGTGGTTAATGGGATATGCCACACACTACATGTAGCATTTTGAAAAGAAATTAGATATTCAAGTAAGATGTGTGTGGAAAACAATTTGCTAACAAATAAATTATGAGGTTGGAAGAATTTTGGAATTCAAGAAAAGGTCATTACTAACTATACATAATTTTTTGCATTGGAGATTATTATTATTGTTGTTGTAGCAATCTTGTAGTTACTAAAAAAAATCACTCCCTCATCTCCATTGTTGACATAGTTCTAACTAGAAATGAAAAGCTATAGAGAATGGTCTAGAATGATAAAAGACACTCTTATCCTTAATGATTTTTGGAATGGCTTCTCTGAAAGGAACACTACCATTGGAAAAGGAGAGGAGCTCAATGCAACTATGAAGCATAGATAAGATAAGGAACAAACCATATGGAAGAATAAATGTAATACATCTTATCCTATGGTCGGTACATCAATATATGAAGAGGTGAGCCATCATATTGTTTTTATTACAAGTTATTATGGTGCTTTAAAAGTTAAAAGATCTATATGAATCACACTCTGAATTGGAAGTTATATAACTAATGGTCAAATTCTTCAGCCTTGAGTTATAGGACGATGATCCCTTTGCTCTAGATTTTGATGTTAGAGCCATCACACATATGCGCAAACACATAAACACACACACACACACACACATGTACATATGTATGTATGTATGTGTGTGTGTGTGTGTGTGTGTGTGGTGTCTGTGTGTAAATTTCACGGCTAGAGTAAAGATAAGCACCCATTTGATAGCCTTCATTAAGTCATTCTACCCTACGTACTCTCACTACCTTGAATCCCTACAATCTAGTGACCAATTAAAGTTCATTGCATTTGATCCTTTGGATGAAAATGTTGAAAAATAAGAGAAATCTTCTAGGAAGAGGAAGGCAATAGCTCATCCCTTTGAAGAAAATGGTTTTCCTATCGAACATTATGTTTTCATTGATGTAAAATTTAGGGGGAGTTCTCAATGGATACATAACCTTGTTAGAAGAAGTCCCAATATGATTGATGCATAAAGAGGGATCAATGGCCCTTATTTATTTCAAGGTGTCTAAATAGGATCAACATTTAACAAAAGAAGAAGTTTGATATGTTTCCTGGGAGGTGTGGATATATAAAAGTGAAGGTGTAGTGCTAGTATATACAAATAATGGAGAAAATATTTAGAACTAAAATAAAATTATTTTGCTGCAAAAATGACATTATTAATCATGGTCACTAATCCGTGATCAAATTGTGAATAGTGGGTACTTGATAGGGTTGTTAATGGATATTAGTAGCAGATGGGATGATATCAAGGTATTGGGCTTAAACCTCATTATGTATAAATGTTGAAAAGGATAAGGATGGTATCTAGTATGACATGAATAAAATATGATGTTGAGATATATGATGTGGTGACATGTGGACAATAGGTGGCAAAGCTAATGATGTAGTTGCAACAACAAGGGACATGTGGTAGGAAAAATAAAGTGTTTGGCCATCTAAAAAGGCTTTAGCAAGTGACATGCGATAATGTTAAAGGATCACATGGAAGATGACATGAAAAAGGGACCATGTGGAAGATAGTGATTAATCCAAGTTTGACTGATGTGGCAAACCTAGATGTCTTGAAATTCATGGTAGGACTATATTTAGAAAAAAAATTGTGCATTTCTTTTTAGACTAGAAAGATGAAAGACCATGGTTGTGTGCCTTTGTCACAAAGAGATAGGGATACACTAGGGTACTAAGTTGCCAAATTGAACCAACATGCTAGAGCACTCAAGTATGTCATGTTTTGGTATAATAGATGGAAAGTGCCATCAATTATGGATGGTTTGTAAATTTTTGAAGAAGATTAAATGTCTATTAGAAAACCGGGGTACAAAAATGGAGAAATAATCTAGAATACTCTAGTATGGCATGTCCTAGTATGAAAGGGAAAATGTTATCAATTATAGGAAAGTTTGAAAAGTTCATCAATTGACAATTTGGCTACTAGGTTCAACTATCACACTAGTACTAAAACATTTTATATTACAATGTTTTGTTAAGGTCAAGGTCATAGCATACGATCATGGGTGCTCAATGGTTTATCACTTGGAGCTAAAGGGTTATGAAAATAATTTGGGTATTCATGTGTTGTAGCCAAATTTTACAAGGCTAAAATCTTCGAGATTTGTCCAAACAGAATCCAATAATGGAATAAAATTAAAGGCCTATTAAGGTTACATAAGTAACTTTGATTGAAGGGGCAATTTATTGGTAAGGTGAAGGAAGTATTTACTACTATTTTCAACAATGGTTTTTTTTTTAATTTGTGTGACTATAACAGTTGCATAAATGGATACAAAAACTCCCATTACATGATAGAATATTAACTTTTAAAATTACATTAAAATGTGTATTGGTTATATGGTAATCCAATTGGCAGCCTTGAGTTCAATTTCACAATTATTCTCAACATAGTGATATTTATAATTTATGGTTGGTTGGAAATGATAAATTTATTTGAAACAAAATCTATGAAATATTGAAAGGAAGGAAATTTGGCTTGGTAACTCTTTATCTTACATAAAATATACAATGGTGAAGAGGTTGCATGATGCATTTTTTTCTTAAATTGCCTTGAAGAACTCACAAGACATTGTGCCTACAATGATGTTCTCATAAATATTTATAAAAGACTTCAAACATAAGGGCTCTAATGAAAATTTATAGATGATAAATGAATAGCAAAGCTAAATTATGTGTAAGTTTGAGCATAGCAACAGTTTGTTCCTGTAGTGGAATTCCAACAACAATTATGATTCTTATAACATGCTCAACACATACTACTTGATCTTCTAGAAAGAAACCTGTACAACAAATTAAAGAGAGGAGTGTTCAAGGTGTGTTCTAGCATTAAGGGTAATGAAGGAACAAGTATCCCACTATTGTTTTCGCGCTATAACAACAACATTATCTTTGAGGTTATGTGTGATTAAGATTAAAGGGAGTGCTCTATTGTAATAAAAATTCATCCTCAATTCAAAGAGAACATCTATATATTGGCACATAGTTCTCTTGAATATATTTAATGGATCTTTGCATTCATTTTTACTATGGACTATAGTTCCATCTAGAAATACATTATTGAAGCACAATATGGTCAACCTCAGATTTAATTTCCAAAGGAACTTCTGATGAAAATTTTCAAGGACATGTTATGGATGATTGGGGGTAAATCCAAAAAAAATACGACATAATTTTTTTGCAGATTTACCCCAACTAACTCCTATGTGATCATATTCGAAAAATTGCCATCCATTTTGGACATTTCACTGGTTCTCCAATTCCCAATTTTTGCAAAAAGCCATCTATACTAGATTTCAACCCATTTCTGTGATCATTTAGAAAATTCAATATCATATATCTTGTCCTCAAGATAAGCACCATGAGATAGGCATAAAATTACATAGCGGGTGTAATTTTTGTTCAATCTAGAAACAATAGATGAAATACAAAATTAAATATTAATAATGTATGCAGGTCCAGAGTGTTTTGGGGAATCTATTATTATATAGCCAAAAATTCAATTACCAATACATAAATGGGATCTTCCAACATATTGAGTAGAGAAATGGCTGGCGCATAGGTAAATCAACTATATAGGGCTAATGTGGCTGGAGGCATGAGAAGTCATTGTTCTACATTACAAATTAGTGGTGGTTATTGGTTTTGGTTTTTTGGAGATGATTAAAATAGTTAGCAATGCCAAAGGGGTTATTCAAACAACGCATGAAAATTCTTGCTTAGCATACAAACATATAAGGAAGGGAGAAGTACTAAGTTGCCAAGAAAATTGAAAATTGCTAAGGCATCCCCACTAATCAGATTACTTGGAAATCCATGATTATGATTATATTTCACAGAGTTTTGTAGGCTTTGTACCTCTTTCATAGTTTTGGGGTCATCCATTACCTTTAATGGAGTACCATGGTAATTAGAGCTATAGGTACACGTATAAATCATTTTTCTGTTGTGGGAGCCATCAATTATGATTTGTAACATCCTATGTTTCATTATAAAAGTGGTATTATAATACACAAAAAGAAAAAATGAGTAATAAGAAATATGCTGGTTTAAATTTGAAGGTATAAATTTGGAGGCATAAATATATCGTAAGGAAATCAACAACCGGTTACAAATCATAGCTTAAAATTCTCAGGCATGAAGTAGAACAACCAGCGCAGGGGGGTTTTGACCAAATCCACGTTTTCCATGAAATTCTAGTTTATACCTTCTACGAGAATCGTTGTTTCATTTTCCACAAACCACCAGTGGGGAGTGCCAGAAGGTGGTTTATGGTTTCCCAAAACCACAAAGGATTTATGACATGTGTCATGACATATATATGATCAAACGTTGGGGCCCTCACAATTTCTGCTTGATTTGAAATTTTATTCCTGCAGGAGTAATTAAAAGACTGAAAAATATTATGTATGTTACAAAAGTTTGAAAAGGGTACTTTCATTTTAATAAGGGATTTTAGTATTATATTCAATTTTAACAAGGGATTTTTAATATTAAATAATTTTATATAATATATATGTCGTCTTCTTCGAGGTGCATTCTTTCCCCTTCTTCCTACGGTTTATTTTTGTTTATTTATTTGAAATTATGAGTAATTCTTCACATATTTATATGCCTACCCGTAACAAAAGGAGGCTTAGAAAAATCACTTTAGAGAGAAAAACACAATTTATATCAGAATTATACAATTACATTGAATGTATAGAAAAATGAAGATACGAGAGAGAAGGACATTTGAAACACGAACTACACACAATATTGTAGAGCATAAGCTTGAATTATCTACAATATTTAACCATAGTTATGAATTTTTAGAAAATAAAATAATATATTTGAGATTGAAATCCAAGGAATGAAAGATAGGATGCAAGAATTTGAACACAAAAAAATTGATGGTGGAAGAAAAATGTTCCATGAGAGACGATATTAAAGTATTAAAAAAAACAGTAATCGAGCCCACAATAGCACGACAAATAAATTTGATATCAAACAAGAAATGAACAAGCTAATTGAGCTAGACAACAATAACCACAAGAGAGCCCTAAACCTTATAATTGATGGCATAGAAGAGAAAAATATTGACTTTAGAAGTAGTAAAAAAACAAATAAAATCTAAGTCACAAATTCGAAAAACCTATTTAATAGAAGCACAAAGGGTGGGAAAAATACTTGAACATAAACACAGAATGATACATGTCAGGGTAAATTATAATAAACATAAATTAGATATAATTAGTAAATCCCCAAGCCGGAAAGGATCAGGAACTTTATAAATGAAGACCTCATCATAGAGGATGAAGTTGAACTAACAAAAGAAGGCCAAAAGGTAATGGAGGCAAGAAGGGAAGGGAAATGGGAAATCATTAGAAATAGAAAATCTATTATTATGGAGATAATTCAAAAAAGAAGTAATAAAGAATTAAGAACACTCTAGATCCTATTTTGGAATTGTTGTGGCTTCCCCTGTTGTAAAGAACGTATGTTAAGCTAGATCCCGAGTGATATCAATCTTATTTTCTTAGTTGAAACCTTGGAGTATAATGAATCTAGGAACCCCCACATGGATAAATTAATTCTCTAGTCAACATGGAACAAGAAATCCTCTCATAGAGGCTTTGTTGGTATAGCTTGTTATATAAAAGATAATACTTCTCCTCACATTTGACTTCATAAAATAGACCCCGTCAATGAATACAGATGGATCGAAATTTCTGATTCTAGCAACAAAAAGATTTTTATTACATTTTTTTATTTCTACCCTATCAACTCTACCTCCTATAAGAAACAAAACCTAGATAACAATTTCCCCTTAAACACTTTAGAACAAGATATCCATAATCTTTGAAGTGAAGGTAATATCCTTTTGCTTGGAGACATCAATGCTAGAACCAATAATAACTAGGTTATTCTCCTAGGTAATAACTCTAACCCTAACCCCTTATGCCTCAATGAAGATTGTGACCTAGAAAATAGATTGAAAAGGTACTCTGAAGACACCACTGAGAACCTATTTGGGACAATGTTTATCAAACATTTTAGTTCCCAAGACCTAATTATTTCTAATGGGGTTAGTAAATGGCCTACCTCTAGCTAGATGACTTGCATTCACCGGTTGGACAGTAGTGTTTTCGATTATGTCATATCTGACATTCGTATACTCAACTGTATAGTAAATATTAGCTTTGTACATAAACAAAAGCTTGATTATGACCACAAACCCTTATCTATAACCCTTAAGCTTCACATACACACCAACCAAGTGCAAAAGAATGGTGAAATTCAAAAGCACATTCGTTTTAACAAGAGTAAAAATCATCTCTTATTACAAGATTTAAGGAGGAAACTTGGTTACCTAACATATAACAATAACATTGATCTCAACTACCATGACTTCATTGCAACCCATTCCACCACCATTAATAAATTCTTTAGCAAGGTATCGCATAAAAATAACAATATAACTTCCAACCCCATGTATGATAACGACTTTAAAATTGCCCGAAAAGTGATAAGAGATGCTGCTAATGAAACTACAATGCTTGATCAAATAAATATGTACAAAGTTATTGTAAGAAAATAAGAAATGATCCTATAGGAATAACAGGAAGGGGCATCTTCTCCGCCTTTCTAAAATTGATCCTATAAAATTTTGGAGGTGTTATACTCCACAATGTCCTAAGGCTAAGGAAGGAGATCGACGGAGGTAACCTCAGACCACTTAGGGTTCAGTAGCTAGCCATTCTAAACTAGAGAGAGCTCTCTTTATAAGCTCACAACCAATGATGACTGGAGTGGGGAAAGATGTTAGGCTAGGTCTGTTTCAGCTCTAGGGTTTAAATATTTTAGGGTTTTGCTGGATCAAGAGTCAAAATTAAGGAACTAGGTCATGTCCCAAGGGTTCAGTTGCAAGAGATATAAAGGACCAGGGTAGGTATTCCTTTGTGATATTTTAAGAGTTGGTCGATGTAGTGTAGGGTTGAAAAGATCAAAAAATCAAGATGAGCATGTGAACCATGAATTCATCTATTAGAAAACTAAGTACACAAATATGATTTCCTAACAAAACAGAGCTTAATCATAAGAATTTTGTTTAATACCTCTTAGGAAAATCAATGAAGAGCACAAATATGGAAGCGAGATGAATTTATCATCCATATAAGCTATTAATATAAGAAAAACATTATCAAAAACTCACACCACAAGAATTCCTAGATAATCGATGCAACTGGCCTTTGATTTCCTGTAAAAGTGTGATGAAGTACAAACTATAAGGTTTCCACTCTCTGATGTCCAACCTTTTGATTGACTGAAACGTATAGACCAAAAAATAACTTCCCCACTCTCAGCGGTCAAATCCCTCCGCATAGGAACTGATCACAAGAATATCTCAATGAACACCTAATGACTAGGGAGGTTGTAACAAACCCTCCATTTAGACTTTGACTAAACTTTATTCATTTATGAAACTCAAAATTACATGGAAATGACTCTAACATTTTCATTCACCTCTCATTACATGAATCTACCTTAGTTTATCTCAAAAGTTAGGAATTACATCATTGGAAATGAAGATTTACTAAGGAAATTTGAAGAAATGAAGAGAGGCAAAAGCACAATGCCTCTAGACAAAAGCGCAACACCATATTCTAGATCACTTTTTAAGGCCTTCCACTACTGTAAATTAAGAAATTAGTATACCATCAGAAAGCTTGGGATGTCCAGTTGTCATTAGACACCTTAAGCAGTCAAAATGGAGCTTCCATCACCAAGCAAAATGCATTTTCCCACAAGTACTCCAAAAGCGTAGTGCAACCTTGGAGGAGAGATTTGACTGCCTTCCTAAGCTATAAATCCATATCTGTAGATACCATTGAAAATATTAGGATGTCTAGTTTTCAATAGACTCCTCAAGAAAGCAAAATCGCATCTCCAAGTCTGAGAAAAATTCATTCTCCCAAGACTACTCTAGAAATGCAAACAACTCTCTTATAACAACTGTATTTTGGCTATTTCTCCGAAATAATAAAACCTATGTATAAAATGAAGGAGGTTTTTGTTCCTTGGTCAATTATTGACAAAAATATGATTCAGGTTTTCCAAGATCATCTTCCTTACTTCAGAAACAAATTTTGAAGTAAGATTGACCCAATGTGTGGAAAATGATTTATTTCGTGGAATGATTTCTTGAGAAATGGTGAAGACATGATGTCATGTTTTGAAGTTGGATCATACCTACAGATCTGACCTCCTACATGCCTGCTCTACTCAATAGTCTCAGAATCGATAGCAAACCCTAGCTCAATGGGAGGGGAAATTAGGGTTTAGTGTAGGGAAAAACAAGGGATTTGGGAAGTTTTTGAAATTGAGGGAGATGAAGGGGTTTTAGGGTCTCTAAATTCTTTTGAAAATTATGGGGGGTATGGATAGACGTTATGGAGTAAGGGGAAGTGGAATTTTGGAATTTTAGTGATGGGAAGGGATGCAAAACTAGGAAACATTGTCCTAGTCTAGAAATGCATAGTAGGGACTAGGTTTTTTGAGGAAAAAAAGATGAAATGAGGAATTTGATGAGAGAAAGTGTGGGAGATGGTGTACGAAGTGTGTAGGAAGGTTTATGAGCTCAAAATTAGGGGTTTTTCTCAACAAAGAGACCAAATTGAAAATAAAGCTAAAAGCGCAGCAAAGCCTATAAGAGGGTGTTTTTGCAAGCTTTGAGAGCATAAAATGAAATACCAAAGGGGTGAAACAAAGGCTAGGTAGGCCCAATTACTTGTCCTTGCTATGTTTGAACCTGATGTTGATGAAGAAACCACTGGAATGAATTTTTTTCCCCCTCGATGAAAACACGACACCTCTGGCAAGAGCGCAGCACAACAAATGATGAGGCACTTTAGGAGCACAAAATTGTTGTTCTGAGGGTGCAAGAGCTCTTTGAAGGTGAAGAGATGTTTTTTTTCAAATTAAATGAGAAAATGAGAAGCTCTTTTGGTCTTTTGTAGCTTTGGAAATTGGTTTTCTCCTTTGATGGTGTAGTGGCCCCACCATGTCCTTTCACATTTTATTTTGAAATTGCAGCTTTAGAACCTTTACGATATATTGACCATGTTGATGTCCATTGACCATGAAGGTGAAAGGAGTAGTAATGACCTAGCTATCATAACTAGTGACCAAATTTTTATTGAAAATTTATTTGAAACCATAAAAATTTGCAATAGGACCCTATCAAAAACTTTATAAGATCATATTTGATCACTAGTGACTGGGAGGACTAACAGACACTAACAAGAGGAATATACTTGTTTGTGAAAGAAAATAAAATAATATGATCCCCTTAAAGAATTGAAATAATTATCTTAAGAATCTCTATGACTCTCTGGACACCATGAAAAGATTCATAAATACTCCTATAGAGGAGGATATTTTCTCTATAGAAGATGTCGATTCTAGGGTTAAGAAACTCACTAATGGGAAAGCTAAGAATATTGAGGCTACCAAGTAGAAATTTTCAAAATGGGAAAGACTATCCTCATTCCCCATATTCACAAACTTCTCAACTGAGCTCCAAAACATGTCTTCACAAAGCTTTAGAAAGAAAGCCTAATTGTGTTTATCTTTAAAGGTGGGGATAAAAAAATCCCCTCTAACTATAAGACCATTATTATTAGCGTCATCTTAGCCAAACTTCATGGGATAATTCTAGAAAAAATATTATTGTATGGCTTGAACATGAGGGGAAAATGGCTAAAGGGCAAGCTGGATTTAGAAAACACCACTCAACTATTGATCATATTGTCACTCTTAGAATCATGTTGTAGCGGCTACAACCACCCTCCAAAATTTTTCTTTAGCTTTGTTTTGGAGCCCCTCTACCAACCATTCCTAGAAGCATATCTTGCACGGACATGTACATATGATTAGTTGATTTTAAGTGGCTTATCAACTTGTGTTTGCTAGATTTTTTTCCTTCCACCTGCAAGCTGACATCCCGGAACTTGGTCATTTTCTGGTTGTTGTACTCACTTAGAAGATTGTGAATAACTAGAGGGGAACCAACCTTCCTCTCCAAAATTGTACAGAACATCAAGGCAACATGTTGCCCTCCAGAAATGCGCAGAGAAAGGAGGAAACCTTCCCTTTGAAAATTATACGGAGAAACCCATCACTGGGCTTGCTCTCAAAATTTGCGTAGATATGGCTGACAACCTGGGGCTTCAATCCGGAAATTATGTAGAGCCTGAGGGGCAGCCAGAGCCACTCAACCCAGAATCTATGCAAAAGTCATCTAGAGGCTTGCAGTTTGTTGCATGTGCTCTGAAGTCGATCAGTTCCCTCCAGGACTGAGCAATCTTGGTTGCATGCATGGGATGATTTTTCCCAAAAAAGGAAAAAGAAAAAAGTGAAAAAAAATCCCTAGATTTTAGGAATCCATTTTTAGCAGCTGGAGGTTACACGCAAAAGATGTTTTAGAAACCTCCCACCGGGTGTCACTTTTTCCTAGATTTGTGGCATGCACATCATAAGCCTCAATCTTATCAAACCTATTTATTCAACACTTTAGAGCTCATTTTTCACTTCGATCTTGGAGCTCTAGCATTCCCCATCACATCTAGGAGAATTCATCACGCTTAGTTCAACTTTTCTAGGTAAGTCCACTTTTCATGTCTTTTGCTGCTCTTCTATCGCTTTTTGTATTTCAGTTTCTGTGAGTGTTGTTTGCTTGGTGTTGTTGAACACTTGTTGTCATTTTAATGCATGTTAGCTTGTAGAGGCATTGTTTCAAGTAGTTCTTTCCATCTCACTTCTTTCACATGCATGACACTAATTCATGTCTGACAATCGTCGTTGCGAAAACTTGCTTCACACACTTGTTTCTTGTTTACTAAATCCTACAATCATCGATTACATGCATTTTCATTCACTCATGTTTTCACTTGGCATCGCACATGCATTCAGCCTTTTCGGCGGCTCTGGGTTAGCTCGGCCCAAACCTTGCCTTGCCTTGCTTGCACTGCGCATTTTTTAGAGTGAAGGATCTACTTTCCTCCTAGAAATTGCGCAAAAAATTCCCAACACTAGCCTCTAGGCTTGCTCTACTCAATTTTCAAATGCATTGACTCGTTGCCCCCCAGAATTGTGTAGATGTAGTTTGACCAGGTTGTAGTCAAGACAACTGAAACTACGCACTGTGCAGTTTATGTCCTCAGTAGGCCAAGTTGGAATATACTCTAAGCATTTTCATCATTCATTCAGTGGGTTGATAGGTTGGATTGCGTTCTACGTAGTTCTTATAGGCAATCTCCCAGCCTCCCAATGAAAATTGTGCAAACCTTCTAGTGAGTCACCCAGGTGTGTTTCAAGTTAGTCCTCAAGTTGTTTTGGTTTTCAACTGACAAATTTCCTGCCATGGGCATTGCTTTATCTCCAGGTATCACAAGTGTTCATCAGTCTCTCAGCAGTACAAGTACAATGGCTTCCAAGAGTGCAAGGTTAAAGGAAACCATTGAGAGTGCAACTTGAGATGGAGTTGAGCAAGTGTCGATGAGCTTGCCCATCTATGAAGACACCCATTAGAGAAGTTTTAAGGTCTAAAATGGGCCTCCCAAGAAAAATGTACAACCAAAATGAACTTTATAAGAAGCAATAGGATTCAAGATGATGATGTCAACCATGGGGGATGATTCACCATTTTTGGGGCACAAAAGTAAAAAGATTAAAAAATAATAAACTATCAAAACTACTTTTTCAACTTGTATTTTCGACTTATCTCCCTAAGGTTTTACTCAAATTTTGAGCGGGAGTACTTGTTGGATGCCAAATTTAATTCCTAATCCAAGGATTACCGATGTTGCATACTTTCAATTGACCCTACCACATGAAAAAAGATAAATACATGAAAAAGCATGATTGCAATCATGTTTTTCATGTATTTCTCATTTTTCATGTAGCAGGGTCCATCAAAAGCATGCAACATGGGTACTCCTTGGATGACGAATCAAATTATGCATCCAATGAGTGTTCCCACTAGAAATTTGAGTAAACCCATAGGGAGATAAATTGCAAATACAAGTTGAAAAAGTAGTTTTTCCTTTTTTCCCTCTAAAATTTGATGATGTAACCTAATCTTTTTTTTATTATTTCCACGCTTATTTTGTAATTTCCTTAGGAGGCCCATTTTAAACCTCAAAATTCCCTTAATGAAACTGTTCATAGACAAGGAGATCAAGATGAAATGGAGGGACATCAATGATACCTTTTCAGGCATGTTTGAGGAGAATTTGGAGGATCGCAAAGTCTATGCCAACATACATAAGTTTGGCTTGTATCGGATTGCATGTAGGTATCTCGCATTTCCAAGCACGAACATGATCCACTCGATTGTCTCGAATATTGATACAAAGACAATGGTGTTGAGCAGTGTCAGTGAAACATAACTTGCTACCTTCAGGGCAAAGGACTTTTAAGAGATGTATCACATTCCGTAGTCGGTAGTCACAATGGATGCACCCTTCACCAGTCACAAAAATAGTGCAAACTCAAGAGACATCTTGAAGAGCTGGGTGAGAGAACCATCTAAGTTCTAGACAACACCCAACCAAGTGTTCAAGACAAGGATACTGCAGAAGGCTTATGAACTATTGGTCATCTTTGCATGTTGGTTATATGACCAAGAGAGCACAAAAAATTCCTGCAGAGTTGGGTGATTGTGTTGGATTAGTTAGCAAAGGAAGGAAGACCTTTCAAATAGTTTGACATGTTGGCTCTCAGGTTGAAGGAATAAGTAACAGAAGCCTAGCATCTGCCCAAGTGACAACAAGCAAATATTTTCATGTTCGCTTACATACTTGATGCGATCTGTGCCCGTCAACAATTCCCAAGCTTGTGTTTGGCATGGGCACCTTCAAAAACTTCTATGCACACCTAGTGGAGGTATTTCTCTGAATTCAACTTCCATTGAGTTATCATACAGTTATCAGACCACTTCATCACCTTGATGTACAAGATGATCTTTGAGGAGGATCCGCCTTGTATGTCGCAGGCAGTGATGGAGGCATTGATTAGCATAGCAAATTGGCATGCCTCACCCCTTGGCACCTTCATCTGGATGTACTACATCAAAAAGGCTCCGCATGTTTTATCAAAGTTTTCCATGGATATGCTGGTCATGCAAGAGGTTACATACCACATCTCGACAAGGTTGTCAGTGATACTTCACATGAAGAAGAAGGCACCTTAACTCACTCTTCCTTTGCGGATTAGGTTGTATGAGATATAGAATCTCAAGCATGTTAAGGTCGAGACAGAGGAATTCAATAGGTTCACCTTTGGCACCAAAAGTTTCAATCCATATGACCCGCATTGCTTAGTGAAGGACGACTATACGAGAGTGTATCATCCTTGGATCCACGAGGCGTGTCATTGGCTTGAGGAAGACCCATGGAGATATTGCTACAACTTCTCCAGGCTCAATGAAATGGTCAAAATTATTGTAGAGTGGTTATTAGTGTAGAAGGAAACAACATCTTAGAGAGCAATGTCATCATCAGCAACAGACCTACACTTGACAAAGGCAAGAGGAAGGTTGCTGAAAATGTAGAGGCAGAGCAAAGCTACAAGGTCAAAGTAGATCCACTTATGTTGAAAGCATATTTGGAGACTGAGGCAAAGAGGCAACAACATGACAGAAGGATTGTGAAAAGTAAAAGAGAGAAACAAAAGCTGGAGGAAGTAGAAAGGGAGTTGCAGGAGATGAAGCAGCAACTCAGGGAAGAACAAGAGTTGTGTACAAGAGAGAATGAAGTGCAGCAGGAATAGGAACAACGGGAGGTGCAACATACACATATTGATGAAGGTGCTACCATACAGATTGTTGATTCATCCAAGTAACTGACACATAGAAGATAGGGTGAGCATACACAAGAGCATGACTTTTCTCATGAGATCGAACAGATGCTAGAACAGATGGACATGGATATGGTTCAACCAAAGTTAGATCAGAACATTGACCTCATGCCTCAAAACCAAGAGGTCACTGCATGGCTTCACTACATCCAGGAGTAGAGAAAGTCCCAAGAGATCAAGGAGACACTAAAATCCTTGTGGAAAATCAGGAAGTAGATGTGCACAACATATCTTTCAATGATTCACAACACAGAGTTGTGCAGTCACGTAGAGTGCCCACTCCAGATGTCGATGTATCTCACGTGTAGTTTGAAGAATGATTGATCGTGTCTGATTTACGCAAAAATAATGCTGCATTCGCTAATGCTACCAAGGCATATGTCGAAGCCACCAGCTCAAGTGTTAGATTCTTGATAGTTGAGAACAAGTGCATGGATAAGGAGCTACAACTAGACAAGCAAGGAGAAGTGCACATTGGAGCATCTGCTAGAGAAGAGTTGAGGAGAGAAATACTAGATGAAGTATCATCTCTTTAGACAGTCACATGGAAGCTGTACTTTAGGTTCTTCGCCGTGCATAAGTCAGTTGTCCATCTTAACAGTTGGCAACAATGTTGTGCCAGGAGAGCACACATCTTGTTAGACTTACACACTACTATCGATCACATGTAGATATGGAAAATGAGGTACAAGTGAGCCCCATTGCACTTGCCAAAGATGATGAAGCAAAAGGTAGTGGATTTGAAAGCACACATCCAGAGTCAGATCTGGAACTATGAGGAACTCTTGCATCTCATCACTAGTTTACACACTTCACATACACGGGTGTTCAGGAGCATGGATGCCATTGTGCATACGCATGTGATCCCAGCCATTGATACACTCATTGAGGCGAAGATAGAGAACCAAGTTTGACTAGAGTTGTACATGTACTTTTATCAGTTGATGTGCATAGCCACTAGTGTAGACTTGCAGATGAGCGCAAAGGCTATGCACCAATATGTTACTGGTTTTGTTGCAATCAAGACCATGATGCGCATGCTATCCGATGAGTTGGACAGAGGTGCAAAATCATTGTACCTGGATGTAATGGAGACAAGAGTTCTCTTTCAGAAGGATGCCACCACAAAACACGTGGACACCATAATAGTCTACCAAGATTGGCTTCAGTTTTCCACCATTGATCCTCGAGAGGATGTCGAAGATTTATTCTTCCCACAACTGTCTGAGTCTTAGTGGTGTCTTGAATGGATTACACAAGCCTATTTTGTCTCACATGGGTACATGTGCATATTGTGTTATAAACATTTTGTAGAGTGAAAGACCAAGTGTCAATAGTAGAATGTAATAGTCAGGTGTAAGTTGAAGAGTCGTGAGGGTAGGTGAAGAGTCACAAAGGGGAATGCCAAGGGTCACCCCACCCTTTTCTATTTATAGAACCTCATAACTCATTTTAAGGGATTTTGGGAGGCAAGCTTCCTATTGCTGTAACTTGGAGAAATCTTGGAGTGTATTGTAATGAGCCTTGGCTTCTCCTTAGTGTAGAGGTGGTACATCTCTTTGGAGGAGTAGGCAGCAGTGACTGTAATGTTTCGCTATCAAGGCTAGTGGAAGTCATGGTTGTATGTATGATTGGATCTTTCACTCTTTTAATATAACAAAGCCAACACGTTTCATGCATATATTGTTATTGTAGATCAGCTATCCTAGTTACTTTAGGCTAGATGACACGCTGAGACCTCACATCCTATTTTAATTCTTTTCATATCTATCATGGATATTGTTGTAGTGAACCCTCTACGATTTTTGTCCAATGCACATTCCTTTGAATTCAGGAAGTTCTTTGATCACTTGTTGGAAGTCACATATGATGGTGAAGGCGAAGTGGATTTGGTCTGTGAACTTAGATGACTTCCTTACATTCTTGGGGAATGAGGAAGATTTTGATGATGTAGAGGTCAACATGCTTCTTGCATACACACTTCATGAATCCTCTGAACGATGGTGCCACAACTTGCCTACCAATTGCATTCAAGCATTTAAGCACTTTAGTGATCTAATTGAATATGTTTTCCACCATTTTGATCCTGAAGCTCTTGAAAAAAATGTTAAAACAACAGAAGGCCCCGCATGAACTGCTTATGTATTTTTGGAAGCACTTCCATCTGCTCATGTTTGAAGCTCCAAAAATTCATATGAAGTTCCAATATCTTATGAACATATTCGAATATTGCTTAGTTAAATCACTCTATCCCAAGGTGAAGAGAAAGTTGAAAACCCACTAAGCATACTTCGGTCATGAAGCTGCACAATATCAGGTGGATACAGTTGCTGTCCCAAGGGACTATCCACCTTCCCCGCATCAAACAACTCCACCCCCACAGAGTTATGTGGGAGATTGTGCACACTCATATGTTCAATTGTCACATCCTCCCACCCTCACTACTCTTAATTTCTGTGCAGATTTGGTTGGGAAGCCCATGGGTGATCATATGCACTTGTTACCTCAACCTACATCTTCGTGTTCTACTAATCCTTCGAATTTCATTGTCTTGTGTTCTTTCGTTCCAGACTCTACGCCTATTGTGAACGAGGATCGAGCCATCAGCGGAGGTTATGTTGCACAACCAACTTGCACTCTCATTTATGATGAGTATGATTGAGAATTTAAGCATCTACCCAGAGTGAAGGATGGCCTCCTTCTTCCTATGCCTCCTCCGCCTTTTCCTGACATCTTTGGTGATTCTCATATCTCTGATTTTCCTTGTGTAAATCCATCCATAGATTCATCTACTTCTGATCATTTGCAAAACACACTCGATGTGAGTCCATCATTTGACAGTGGAGAGGAAAAATTATGCATTGAAAATCTAATTGATTTTTCATCCACCTTTTCCAGAAATGAAGAGGGTGAACATTCTTGCTTCTCATATACCCCTCTGTTTGATTCATAAGATCAGGAGGATGCCCATGAAATTGTTGATTTTTCTGATCATAGATGTCATAATCTAGTTACTCCATATTTTACCACAATGTTGATTCTATTGTTGTTGATATTTCAAAGCTACCTGTTTATGACGATCTATCTGTCAACGAATTCGAAACCCCGCAGGATGTCGAGGCACTTTAGCCCGAGCTGATGGTTATGTCAAGCCCTCACTTTCTTGAGGTTAGTTTCACTTCCAATCAGGAAATCGTTGAAACACCCAAGGCTCCTAATCACTCATCTATATGCATTGAAGATCAATCTAACATAGAGATTTCACTTCGTCCACTCGAATCACATGATCCCATCGCTCATACATTGAAGGAATCTTACACAACAAGCACACTTTAAAGATGTAAGTTATATATTTTTTCTCACATTTTCTTGCATTCCATAGTCAAGAGAGTGCATATGCTTAACATCGGCACATAGTGTATCACAACACCATGTTAAGTCCACAAAGTGCATGTCTTGTGCTTTCATTTTTTTATTTTCTGTTGAAGCATTTAAACTTGAAGTGTGTTTCTCTTCATAGTTATATCTTTCATGTTTGTTGGTTCACTTGAATGTCCTTTTTGCGAACTATATCATCACCAACATGGGTCAACCAATGCGTCGATGGATGCATTGGAAATATCACTTCACATTATCATAACCATGCACCATTAGCTTAGGAGTAGCAGGAGTGTTTGCTTTTGTCTTGTTTGCTTTCTTGCTTTGTTTGTCTATTTGCTTTCCTTATTACTTTTATTTCTTTATTTGCTTTCACATCTACCTTCCTCTTTTCTCTTTTGTTTGTTTGTTTGTTTATGTCCATAGGTTAGTTTCGCATGAAACCGTGTATGACTCTTGGAACAAGATGGGTAAATTACAAGAGGACTTGTACAACTATCAACACTCGGTTATCTATTATATTCTCTCTTTAAGAATAACTTGTTATATTCATTCAATGATACACCAATGGAAAATACATCTTTTTCGAAGTGAATCTTGGTGAAAACACAACGCTTGCTCTCTAACTAGTACCACTTACTCTTGTCGGTTATTTTGGGTTAATCCTTGCCATCTTAGTCCAGTATATTAAGGTGAGGGGCGAAAGTTAACAAGTATGTCAGAGGTATACATAACATAATTCTTTGAAGGAACATCCTCTTCTTCTCTCAATAACTCGGGATCCCTCTTCCACCTCTGAAATAAATAAGTCCCTGCGCACAGTTCTTGAAAAGATGAAAATGAAAAAAATGAAAATTTTAAAATTTTAAAAATGAATAAGACGAAAGAAGAGAAAGGCTTCCTGCATAGAGAGGTGATGCAAGTAACTCCGCCAGGGTACTTACAAGGCACTTTGGTAGTAGAGCGATGCTTTTGTTCCTGCGTGACTCCGTCGAGTACGGTTGAGGCCTCCTGGTAGTGGAGAAACACCAGAGATGAAACTTAAACTCTGAATGTCATATTAGTCATACACCAATATACCCTTCACCCCTAATTAAAACAAATAAGTTGACTTAGCTTGGAATGTGCTGACCGATCAAGGGCATGGAAGGTGCTACATATTTAAATCAAACTAGTGTGGAAACCATGACAATCTCAGAATCAAACAATACTTCCAGAGGAGTTAGACTTGATTTTCATGAAACAAGGTCCATTCAGAGAGTTGGAGTTCTACGATTGTTTCACCAAGTGTTGTAGCAGCTACAACCATCCTCAATATTTTATCCTTAACTTCATTTTGGAGCCTCCCTACTAACCATTCTTAGTAGCATGTCTTTCACTAACAGGTGCATATGCTTTAGTTGAGTTTCAGTGGCTTATTAACTTGTGTTTGCTAGCTTGTTTTTCTTCTACCCACAATTTGACATCCTTTAACTTGGTCATTTTCTGGTTGCTGTACTCACTTGGAAAATTGCACAGAACTGGAGGGGAACCAGCCTTCCTCTTAGAATTGTTCAAAATATCAAGGCAGCCTACTCCTCTCTAGAAACGCGTAGAGCAAACAAGCAACTTTCCCTCTGAAAATTGTGTAGAGCAACCCATTGTTGGGCTTGCTCTCAAAATTTGCACAGATCTAGCTGATAGCCTGGGCTTCAGTCCAGAAATTGTGCAGAGGCTGAGGGGAAGCCATAGTCACATAGTCTAGAATCTACTCAGAAGTCATCCAAAGGGATGTAGTGTGTTGAATGTGCTCCCAAGTTGACCAGTTCCCTATAAGACTAAGAAATATTGGTTTACATTAATGGGTTTCTTTTTCCCAATAAAGAAAAAAGAAAAAGCCAAAAAGCATCCCTCAATTTTAGTGATCCATTTTTAGTAGTTGGAGGTTACATTAAAAAGTCATTTTAGAAGCCTCCCACCAAGTGTTGCTTTTTCCTAGATTTATGGCATGTGTGTCATAAGCCTTGATCTTATCAAAAATATTTATTTGATGATTCAGAGCTCATTCTTCACTTTGATCTTGGAGAGATGGCATTCCCCATTGTATTTAGCAGCGTTTGGCACACTTAGCTCAATTTTTTATGGGTAAGTTTGCTTTTCATGTCTTTTGCTGCTTTTTTATCGCTTTTCATATTTCGGTTTGTATGAGTGTTTTTTTCTTAGTTTTATTGAATTCTTGCTATCATTTTAATGCATGTTAGCCTGTAGAAACACTATTTCAAGTTGTTCATTACATCTCACTATTGTCACATGCATGACATTGTTTTTGCACTAATGGTTGTTGTCGCGGCGACTCGCTTCACACACTGACTTGTTTCCTGTTTACTGAATCCTGCACTCATTAATTTCATGCATATTCATTCCCTCATGTTTACACTCGTCTTCACACATGCATTTATCATTTTCATGTTTTCAGTCGCCTATCGGCAGGGATGGTGTACCTTGGCCTAGACTTTGCCTTGTCAGGCTTGCACTGCGCATTTCTGAGAGTGAAGGCTTTGCCTTCCTCCCAAAAATTATGTATAACTTGCCCAACACTGGGTTCAGGCTTTCTCTACATAATTCTTAGAGGTAGTTCCCTGTTGGCCACTGGAATTGCGTAGATGCAGTTTGACTATGTTGCAATCAAGATGACTAATGTTGCGCATTGCGCAGTTCCATTCTTCAGCATGCAAAACTGGAATGTTCTCTATGTAGTTTCACCATTCAGTTAGCCCATTGAGAGTTCAAACTATGTTCTATGTAGTTCTGGTAGTCAGTCTCCCAACCTCCCAGGGAAAATTACACAAACCTTCCAATCAGTCACCTAGGTGTGTTTCATGTTAGTCCACAAGTTATTTTGGTTTTCAAATGACAGATTGCTTGCCATGAGTGTTTCTCTATCTATAGGTGTCACAGGTGTTCGTTAGTCTCTTAGTAGTACAGGTACAATGACTTCTAAAAGAGCAAGGTAAAAAGACACCATTGAGAGTGCAACTAGAGATGTAGTTGAGCAAGTGTCTATGAGCTTGCCCATCTTTGAAGACACCAAATTGTTCATAGACAAGGGGATGAAGTTTAAATGGCAAGAATTCAATGACACCTTTTCAAGCATGTTGAGGATAATCTAGAGGATCATAGAGTCTATGCCAACATACAAAAGTCTAGTTTGTACCAGCTTCCATGCAGGTATCCTACGTTTCCATGCACGAACATGATCCACTGGATTGTCGTGCATACTGATCTAGAGACAATGGTGTTGAGTAGTGTAAGCGGAACATAACTTTGTACCTTTATGATAAAGGACTTTTAGGAGATCTATCACATGCCAAAACCAGTAGTCACAATGGATGTACCCTTCACCAAACCGAGCAATAGTGCAAACTCAAGAGACATGTTGAAGAGCTGGGTGAGAGAACCATCTAAGTTCTAGACAACACCCAACCCAGTGTAGAACACAAGGATACTAAGAAAGGCTTATCATATCTTGGTCATCTTCACATGCCACTTATACGACCAAGAGAGAACATAAACATTCCTGCAGAGTTGGATGATTGTGTTGGATTAGTTGGCAAATGAAGGAAGACCTTTCAACTGGTCCAACATGTTGGCTCTCAAGTTGAAGGAACAAGTAACAGAACCTCAACATCCACCCAAGGGACAACAAGAAAAATATTTTCATGTCCGCTTACATTCTTGATGCAATCTATGTGCGTTAGTAGTCCCAAGCATTGGTTGGGAATGGAAAACTTCAAAAACCTCCGTGCGCACCTATTGTAGGTTGTTTTCAAAATGCCACTTCTGTGGAGTTATCATACAGTTATCAGGTCACTTCATCACCTTGAAGTATAAGATTATCTTTTAGAAGGATCCACCTTGCATGTCGCAGGTAGTGATGGAGGCATAAATTGAGAGAGAAGATTGGTATGCCTCACCCCTTGGCACCTTCATCCAGATGTACAACACAAAGAATGCTCTGTATGTTTTACTAAAGTTTGCCATGGATAAGCTGGTCATGCAAGAGGTTGCATACCACATCTCGATAAGGTTTTGAGCGAGACTGGATAGGTAGAAGAAAGCACCTTGGCCCACTCTTTCTTTGTGTATCAAGATGTATGAGAGATACAGAATTTCAAGCATGATAAGGCCGAGATGGAGGAATTCAAGAGGTTCACCTTTGAGACCAGAAGTTTCAATCCATGTGACCTGCATTTCTTAGTGAAGGACCACTGTGTGAGAGTGTATCATCCTTGGATCCACGAGGTAGGTCGTTTTTTTGAGGAAGACCCATGGAGATATTGCTACAACTTCTTGAGGCTCAATGAACCGATCAGAATAATGTAGAATGGTTAGCAATGCAGAAGGAAATAACATCTCAAAGAGAAGCATCATCAACAACAGTAGAGGGAAGAAAACCTGCACTTGAGAAAGGAAAGGGGAAGTATGCTCACAGTGCAGAGGTGGAGAAAAGGTTCAAGTTCAAAGAAGATCCACTTGTGTTGAAAGCATCTTTGGAAATTGAGGCAAAGAGGCCACAACATGATAGAAGCATCATGCAAAGGAAAAGAGAGAAACATAAGCTAGAGGAAGCAAAAAGGGAGTTGCAAGAGTTGAAGAAACAACTCAGGAAAGAACATGAGTTGCACAGAAGAGAGAAGGAAGTGTAGCAAGAACGAGAACAACAAGAGGCGCAACATGCACATATTGATGAAACTATGGCCATATAGGTTATTGATTCATCCAAACAACTGGCATATAATAGATAGGATGAGAAGTCGCAGGAGAAGGAATTTGCTTAGGAGATTGAACAGATGCTAAAACAGAAGGACATGGATATGGTTAAGCCAAACTTAGATAAGGATATTGACCTCATGAATTTGAACCAAGAGGTCATTCCACCACCTTCACCTGATCTGGGAGCAAAGCAAGTCCCAAGTGATCAACGAGACACTGAAATCCTTGAGGAAAATCTGGAAATGAATGTGCACAACATATTTTTCGACGAGAAACAACACATGGTTTTGAAGTTGCGCAGAGTGCCCACTCCGAATGTCCATGTATCTCCTACATAGTTTCAAGAACAAGTGATCATGTACGATGTGTGTAGACATCTAGCTGCATTGGCCGATGCTACAAAGTCATATGCCAAAACCACTAGCTTGAGTGTTAGATTCTTGATAGCTGAGAACAAGCGCATGGCTAAGCAACTACAAGCGGCCAAGTAGGGAGAAGAGTAGGTTACAACATCCACCATAGTAGAGGTGAGGAGAGTGATACTAGATGATGTATCATCTCTTGAGACAGTCATGCGGAAGTTTTGCTTCAGGTTCATCACTGTGCATAAGTTAGTTGTCCATCTCAATAGTTGGAAGCAATGTTGTGCTAGGAGAGCACACATCTTCTTTGACTTACACACTATCGTCAATCACATGTAAATATAGACAATGAGGTACAAGGGAGACCCATTGTAGTTTCCAAATATGATGAAGCCAAAGGAAGTGGAGTTGAAAGCATGAGCCCAAAGTTAGATCTGGAACTATGAAGAACTCTCACAGCTCATCACCACTTTATAGGCTTCACATGCTTGGGTGTTCATGAGCATGGATGTCATTGTATGCAAGCATGTGATCCCGACCATTGGTATAGTCACCGATGCGAAGACAAAGAACCAAGTCTGGCTGGAGTTCGACATGTACTTTGATCAGTTGATGCGCATAGCCACCAGTGTAGACTTGCAAATGAGGGTAGACACTATACGCCAATGTGTTGTTGGTCTAGCTGCACTCAAGTCCATGATGTGCATGTTATCTGACAAGTTGGATAGAGTACTAGATCAGTTTACCTGGATGCAATGAAGCCAAGAGTTCGATTTGAGAAGGATGTCACCATAGAACATGCGAAAACCATAACAGAATAACAAGATTGGCATCAGTTTGCCACTGTCAATTCTCAAGAGGATGTCAAAGAGTTAGTATTCCCACAGTTGTCTAAGTCTTAGTGGTATCTTGCATGGCTTACTCAAGCCTATTTTGTCTCACATGGGCACATGTGTAGATTGTATTGTAAACATGTTGTAGAGTGAATGACCAACTGTCACTAGTAGAATGTAACAGTCATGTGTATGTTGAAGAGTCATGAGGGCAAGTGAAGAGTCACAAAGGGGAATGTCAAGGGTCACCGCATCCTTTGCTATTTATATAACCTCATAACTCATTGTAAGGAACTTTGGGAGCCAACATTCCTATAGGTGTAACTTAGAGAAAGCTTGGAGTGTATTGTAATGAGCATTGGCTTCTCCATAGCGCAGAACTAGTACATCTCTTTGGAGGAGTAGACAACAATGATTGTAATGTTCCACTGTCGGGGCTAGTGTAAGTCATGGTTGTATGTATTATTGGATCTTTCACTCTTCTAATATAACAAAGCCAACACGTTTCATGCATATATTATTATTTTAGTTCAACTATCCTGGTTACTTTAATGATGTATGTAGCTGTAATTTATGCATGTATGTATGGAATATTCCGTATGTTTTTGTATGAATCTTCTCAAAGCATGTTTTTGCTATAATCCATCACTTTTGATCATCATCTATCCTGCTTTCTATCTCGTGATGTATTTCTGCTCATGTGTTCCCTTTCAAGTTGCATGCTATCACAAGTTTCTAGGGGGCACACTCATCCCCCTTTCTATTGGTTAGAGCCTTTCATGCACCTTCCTTGACTTTCTACAAGGTCACACCCTTGCTTCCAACAAGGATATTTTACTTACATCTGCACGCAACCATAGTAAAGGTGATACTATACTACCTACTGTTGGGACTCCTACTCCAAACGAATTGAGGTCTAGTTGGGACCTCTTACTAGGGAGCTCCCCTGACACGTTGATGGGTCTAACACCATCCATATATTATTACCGAGGAATGTTGCAATAGTAAGTCCAATATTTTTTGTTATTTTTTTGACTTTAGGAAAGGTTTTTACATAGTACCTAGAGATAACGTACGACAACGACTCAAAGAGATAATAGTCCCTCTTGAGATGTGGGTGCTTGTGATTCATCTTTATGAGAATGTTATCACCAAGCTTAAGACCACTAAATCACAGTCTAAAGAAATCAAATGAAATATTGACATTAAGCAAGGGTGTCCCTTATCTCTTCCATTTTTTGGCATTTACATTGATAAGCTTCAACCCTATTTCGAAGATGCAATATGCCTTGGCACCAAGTTCACTGGTATGGACATTAATATTCTCCTGTATGCTAACAACATTGTTCTTTTTCCCATAAGGGATAAGCATCTTGAAAAACATATCAATATCCTCCATGATTACTGCTCTAAGATAGGTGTGACTATTAATACCGACAAGATTAAAGTCATGATAATTAAGTCCAAAAATATTAACCATCATAATTTCACTTATGCTAACAATTCCTTGGAAAATGTTTCTTCATAAAAATACCTAGGTATTGACATTAATCATAAGCTCAATTGGAATTATAGCTTTGAGAAAAGAATCATTGGTGGTTGGAAATATTATTATGAGCTTGAAAACAATTGTAAGATGATTGACCTTTGGGTTTGGAGTAAAAAAAAGTTCCTCTTTGAGACTCTTGTCACCCACGTGATTTTATAAAAATGTGAAGTTTGGGGTTGCAGTATATCTAGACAATCATGGAGGATGATCAAGATGATCCAAAACATATTTATAACATACAACCTAAATATTAAAGCTAATAACCCTATCCTATCCTCACGACTAAAGCTATTCTTTCCCCCATTAAATGCATGACTATGTTTATCTCTCCGATGTATAAAAATAATCTTTACAACATGGGAAGCAAGAGGTTCCCCAAAATTGCTTCTATCTCTAGCCAAAAACCCCATCCCTAACTCAAGCAGGGTCCACACAAGGATGCCTAGTCATGGGTCGACTATTGGGGGTTAAATAAGGAGATAATATTGGAGAATAGAGATAATATTAAAAATACCATCTCTTCCAAATTTTAGGACAAATTGTGGAATGATATGGAATTTGATGGGAAAAGGAAGCCATGGTACTAGAAGGAGGTGATCATCCCAACTCTCGGTAACCATAATTAACTCTTTGTCTTGATTGTGCTAAGCATAAAATGAGAACTGCAAAGATAAGAACTAACTCCCATGAGCTTCGAATTGAAGCTGGGCATTGGTCTATCCCTAAAAAATCCCTGGAAGAAAGAATATGTCAGTTTTGTGACACTAAGAGAATTGAAAATGAAAATCAATTTCTCTTAGATTGTCTAGCTCTCACTCACATCCATTCTCATTTCCAAAAAATTGACAGACTTCCAACCTTCTTGACTTGTTCAACTAGAATAACTATAGTGATCTCAGAATGCTCATCTCCCTTCTATTTGATTATATAAATAATATTTTAAAAATTATCAACTAATTTCTTTTCTGAAGGTCTGATAGACCTCATAAGTATCAGTGGACGTTAATTGTCATCATCATCATCATCTTTAAAATTTATTAAATTTTTGTAATTAAAAAAAAATCATTATCATATTAATTTTACGTTAAACGAGGGGTATTTTATAATTGAAAGGAGATCAATTTTAGAATTGATTCTTGAGAGTTAACATAGTGTCAGAGAATAAAAATTGGAAATCAACATTCTATAAGGGTTTTAGAGTATGGATGTGGAAGTCATAACGTAATGAGTAAAATCTCTCAGAAATTAGTAAAAAAAAATTAGTTATTCCAATGCTTTGAGTAAGTTGCAATTTTGTTTTCCTTAGAATGTGTTCTTCATTTCATGGTGTATTTTTCTTCCGTTGGAAAAGGAATTTGAAGTAGTAGGTTCTATTAAGAAAACTATGGATTTACATATGCAAGAGGTACCCACAATTAGTTTAAGACTCCTTAATGGGCACTCTAATTTTTTCAAAGAATCAATACACATTTTCATATTCTTTCATCATTCTTTCTACATGGTTAAAAATAATATTCTTGGGTGCCTAAATTATTAAACCTTGTTCTCTCTCGTGTTTCCTCTAGCTGTGTCTATTTAAAAATAGCTTGAAATCTCGTTGATATGGCCATTATGGTTGTAACTGATGGGTTTTTGAATTAGAGACACTCATTGCATTTCATCCAAGTTCAACTCCAACAAGTTATTTTAAAATATTTATTAGTTCTTTCAGAGGTTTTGGGCACTCGTTCCCTTGTGGCCACAAATTTCCTCCAGGGAGACAAAACCATGTATCATGTGTGTACAAAAGGTGATTTCAATAAATGACAATGACCCTAGATTTAATGGACCAATGAGTTATGACCTTGGTGATGGCACATGGTCATATACTTTCATGGTTCAACTTTTGGGCACTAAGGGAGAAGGATTTTCAATTAATTTAAACCAAATCAAAGTGGATCAAGAATGTAATGGAAGAAAAGAACGTGAACATGCACATACAAAAATGAACCTTGGGTTGAATAGGCATGAATTAAAGGATCAAATAAATTAAATGTACGAAAGAAAACAAAATTTTGATGCCATGTTAATGAAAATTGTGTGAAAAGATTAAAAGGGTTAGTGTAGTGTTGTTAAGTGTGTGAGAATAGTGTTGGTTAAGAGAGAAAATAATTGATATCTATTGTAGAGTGTTGATGTGAAGAAGAGAACTAGATCTTAGAGAGAATTACATATATAGGAATTTGGATCTCAGTGATTGTGTTATTTACTAAGGGGTTTACACAGGTAAAGATAGTAGCATAGAGATTCAATGAAGCATAATAATTTAGCTAGAATTAAATTATTAGAGAAGATGTTTGCAAAGAATTGCAAAAGAGCACAATGAATCAAAAATAGAAGATTACATACTAGAAATAAAGAAGGTGACTCAAAAGAATGGTTGTAATATAGATTGAATCATAAATATGACTCAGGGATCGATGTCTCTTGCAAGTTGGGGCTTGAAAATCCAAGAGGAGTGGTGTATATTGTGAATATCAAGGGCTTGGTGTCTTCTTCATGTTGGTGCTTGCAAATAAATAGGGATTAGTGTCTCTTATATGTTGGATCCTATGAATATTGTAACAATAGGTTGTACCTACATAAGAATAATTAATCAAAAGAAGTTTTTTGGTTTTATCCTCGATGAGTTTCCACATATATCCTACATTCAATGCTCTAGTTTGATTAATGTTTTATTGTGTTTGAATAATTTAATCAAGTATACATTTAATATATTGATTCAACCCCCGCTCTTAGTATAATTATTAATCCAACAATTGGTATCAAAGTGGGTTCCTTTAGAGATAGTTTAAGCATTGGAAGGTAGAACTTAAAGGGACCAATGTCCAATCAAGATGGATCATTTTCAAATAGAGAACCACTAATTGATGTAAATAATTATGAATTCTAGAAAGTAAGAGTGGTGGCCTATTAAATGTTTCTTGGTGTTGAAATTTGGCTATTTATTGTTGATGGACAAAAAGTTATAACAACTCGTCCAATAAAACATGATGGGAGAAGGGCCTTTAAAAATAATGTAAAAGGAATGAATACAATTATGTGTGGTGTTATTGAATTTGAGTTTGTTAACACGATGAAGTGTAAGTATCCTAAGGAGATCTAGGATAAAGTACAAAGGAGCTATGAAGGTGATGAAAATGTAAAGAGATCCAAACTTCAAACACATAGAAAGTGGCTTTAAAGTCTAAGTATGAAACAAGATAAAGATATTACAAGATCCTTTCTTCAAGTTGATGAAGTTGTAAACAATATTAGAGGACTTGATGAAAAGGTTGATGAAGGAGTGACTGATTAGAAAGCATTGAGATTTCCTCCCACGAGACTGAATGCCATGATTTCAAGCATTGAGGAGATGAAGGATCTAGAAACTTTAAATATGGATGAAGTACATGGAATCCTCACAATGAATGAAATAAGGGTCTACAAATAGAAGTTAGGATCAAAGGAAGCTGACATTAGAGTTGCAAAGAAAAAATGAACATTAGGCCAAAAATTAATATACCTATGAATCAAATCTAGAGGAGGCTCAATTTGTAAGGAAGATTGAAAGGGGATTTTGAAAGTATAAAATTAATTTACCCTTTATATGTTTTGGTTTTAGTATAATTGGTCACTTTAATTCTTAATTTCCATATACTAAAGTTGAAGATTGTGAAAATGAAAGATAATATAAGGGTAGGAGCATATATAATAAATATAATAAGGGCAAGCCTCTCGAGTAGAAAATTATCTATTGTAAAGGAGATAATTACTCATTTGAAGAAAGAAATGAAAATATAACTGAGGAAGAGAAATAAGAATGTTTACTCATGCATATAGAGAGTATGTATATTAATAAAGATAGTTCATGTCCAAAGGAACAAATAGTTGAATAAGAGGTTTACCTTGAAGGTGAACTCATTAGTGCTCTAGGATAGGTAAAGAGGCTTAAAAGAAAGCTCAATAGGTTGAAGGAAAAAATGCAAAATGAAGAAACGGAAAATAGTAGTTCTAATGAATAATAAATCATTCTTATAAAGGTTCAATGAGTAGAATTTTTTTTTTCTGAAGAAACTCTAATAAATTAACGTAAGGATGGAAAAGGTAATTATGAAGCACTAGAAGATGAGAACGTGTCATTGAGAAAAGAAATATCTCAAAAACATGAAAAGAGAGACCCTAATTCAAATGAGGAAGTAATCATCCTCCTAAAGACCCAACTAAAAGAGGAAAAAATAAAAGAACAAATCCTTGCAAATCAACTAATAGAGTGTGAGAGAAATTGTGAGAAGCTAGAAGCAGGAGCTGTATTCTTGAGAAAGGATCTAAATAAAAAAAATTACTTGAATCAAAACCTAAAAGGGATTGAAGCATTGAACAACATTCCCTGATTCCATAGATATCCCTTTATCAAATCAAACATAGCTTACAATTATAACCTTGATATATTCTAAAGAGAGTCAAACAAAAATCCTTATAAAAATAAGAACCCAACAACTATGCAAATGTGGTAAAAGGAATGTCCAATAATGCAAGTAGAGGCACTAACAAATATAAGAACCAACAAAGACATGAACCCATCAGCTACACAAGTAACACTAAAATTATATTAAATAATCAATAAGACTAACAAAAAGGATCTCATAGAATGATTTCTCCAAGAAGATGCTACATATATAGGTATCAAAACCTTCTTTACAGTTTTTTCTAACAATTTTGGTTACATGAAAATGTATTGAAAAAGAAATGAATTTGTTGGAAGTATAAGAAGGTGATCTCATCAAACTCTTATGAACGGCTATGTGAACAACACATCAAGAATATTCTATGAAAGTTATTCCAATTTTTTTTTTATAGAAATGCATAAGGAATTTGAGATGTCCATGATGGGAGAATTTCCATTGTTCCTATGATTGCAAATGACTCAAGAAAACAATGGTATACTTATTTCTAAAACAAAATATCTAAAGGAAATGTTAAAAAAAATTGGCATGGAAATTTGTGTGCTTATTAGTCTTCCTAAAGGCCTGAAAGGAACTATTGATTTTGGCTTATGGTACTCAAGGAGTAAAGATTTCACTCGAACAATACACAGATGTAAACTGGGACAACAATTTTGATGATAAGAAAAACACAAGTGGAGCAACATTCTTCTCGAGAAACTATTTAGTATCACGGTTGAGTAGGAAACATACCTCTATGTCTTTTTATATAGCTAAAGTAGAGAATATTGTAGTAATGGCATGTTGCACTTAGGTTCTTTAGATGAAACAAAATCTAACATACATCACTGTATAATATGATCACCCTATTTCAATTATGTGTGATAATATAAGTGTAATGAACATTTCATAGAATATTATTATGCATTCCAAGACAAAGAATATTCGTGTCAAATATCATTTCATTAGAGACCAAGTAGTTGATAACATCATCAAGATGGAATATATTGTTATACAAAAAATATTGTAGATGTATTCACCAAGCTTCTTCGTAAAGAGACATTTGAACATCTAAGATAGAGGTTTAGAGTGATATCTTTTCCATCTCATTTGTATTGTAAGTATGAGATATGGTAGCTGTTTAGACCACACCAACAATATCAAAACTTTAGAAAGTGAGCTACAATAAAAGAATGATGGAAAGGTGAACTTCTATAATATAAATTAGTATATAAGTGCATTGGTAGCTAATGGGGAGTTGTTTCCTACTCATATTATATTAAAATGGGAGAGTTCACAACAAGGAGAAGAATTAGTCCAGGGGGAGAAGAGAATTAGAGATGCAAATGAGAAGACATGTAATGTTAGGTAGTGTTTCCTATTGATTTCATAGGAGGATTAAAAATGTAATTAAAGGCAATATTGTCAAAATATATACTTTTGAAAGATGTGAATAATCATTCATCAAGTGGGGAATTTTTGACAATGAGACAACTAGGGGAATTTTGTAGAAATTGTAGGCACAACCCTTTTCCTTTGATGTCAAAGGGTGGGAAATTGCAGGTTGGTTAAAATATTGTAAATTTCCAGAATCACATATTGGTAGGTCGAAAGATTGCAGGTTGGAAATATTCTAGATTGACAAGAGCGCTCAAATGTTAGGTGTTTCCGTCAATGAAGAAGGGGGGAATTTTTGAACATTGTGTTTTCATTCATTTCAAGGTAAATTAGAGTCCCCAGTGGATACATAACCTCATTAGAAGAATTCCCAACATGCTTGACATAACAAGAGAGATCAATGACCGTTATTCATTTCAGGGGGTCCAACTAGGCTTGACACTTAACCAAAGGAGAAGTTGGATATGCTTCTTGTGCGATGCCAATATATAAAAGAAGGGTGTGATGGTAGGATATCCAAATAAGGCATAAATTATCTAATAGTAAAATCAAATGATTATGCCACACAATTTATTTTATTAGTTGTTACACTAATTTGTGATTAAACGATGATTAGCGGGTATGGGTGTGGTACGGGTTAGGTTTAACATCCTAATCCATATTGGTACCATATGGGATGAAAATGGATTATGGGGTACCAAACATCATTCTATATTAACATTGAAAAGGATAAGGACAATATTTGATATGACATGGACAAGATATGATGTGGTGTCATGTGGAGAAATTTTTTACGACATGTGGCAAAGATTATGATGTGGCTTCAATAGCAAGGGATATGTGGTAGGAAAAAATAAGTTTTTGGATAGCAAAAATGGCTTTCAAAAGTGATGTGTGGTAGTTTCATAGGGTGACATGTGGTAGATGACATGGAAAAAGGACCATGTTGTGTATAGTGACTGGTCCATGATGGTTTTATGTGGTTGACCCAGAGGTCTCAACACTCATCCTAGGACCAAGTTTGACAAGGTTTTCCTATTTTTTCTTTGGGACTAAAAATATAAAAGGATGTGATTGTAAGCCTTAGTCACAAAGAGACAAGGACTCAACCCTTAGGGCCCCATATTAGGGTACTGAGGTACTATATTGAACCAACATATTACAAAACTTTTGTATATCATGTTCTAGCATGACAGATGGAAAGTGTTATCAATTATGGATGGTTTGTAAAATCTATATCTGTCCACTAGGGTATTAAAATGGGATAGTAGCTAGAATACTCAAGTATGTGATGCTCCTATATGATGGGGAAAATGCCATCTATTGCATGTAATCTTGAAAATTTTGTTAGTTGAAAATACATCTACAATGTTCAATTATTAGATTGGTAGCAGAGCATTTTATATTAGAGCGATGTGTTAAGACTAAGTTTAAAACACATAGCCATGGGTGCTTAATCATTTAGCACAACGAGATAGATGGTTATGAAGATAATCAATATATTCATGTATCCAATGTGTTCAAATGGTGATTTCAATAAATGATCCAAACTATAGATTTACTGGAGTGATGAGTTAATACCTTAGTCATGGCATATGGTTGTATACTCTCATGGTTCATTTAATAAGTGTTAAGGGATAGGGTATGCCAATTTATTTAAATAGAAAAGCAATATATAGAGAATGTAATGCATCAAAAAGAATATGAGCATGTGAATATAGAAGTGAGGTTCATGATGAATAGGTGCAAAATGAAAGATCAAAGAAATAAAATGGAATTTCCGAAACAAGTGCGTGATGTGTTAAAGAAATATGTTTTTAAATGGATAAAAGGGGGAGTATAATGTTGTGTAGTGTATGAGAAGTGTGTTGTTTGAGAGATAATAAAAAAGTATGGTTGTCTAGAGTGTTTATGTGGAGAAGAGAACTAGATCATATAAAAAATTGAGTACAAAAAATTTTAGATGTGAAGGATTGCATGATGTATTTAGGGGTCTATAGAATTAAATATTGTAGTAGAGGGAGTTAGTGATGTCGAATAATTAAAAGATAAATAAAATATCAAATAAGGGAAAAGATGTTTGCAAATAATTCCATAAAAACAAGGCGAATAAAAAAAATAATATTAATTCTTAGAAAGAAAGAATGTGACTCAAAATAATGGTTGAAATACATAAAGAATTAGAAATATAATCATATCGGTGTCTCCCAAAAACTAAGTCTTGCAAACTTGAGGGGATTAGTGTCTCCTTCAAGATGGTGGTTGCAAATATGAAGGGATTGGTGTCTCCTATAGGTGGATACCTACAAATATTGTAAACATAAGTTGATTCTTACATAAGAACAATTAATTAAAAGAATATTTTTGGTTCAATGATCTCATTTGATGGATGTTTTATTTTGTTTGAATGATTTAATTAAGTAAAATTTTATTACACTAATTCGGCCCCTTCTTACTATAAATGTGATTCCAAGAGTTACGTACTATAAAAGGGATGAATTAGTTGCATGACTCCACTATATGAAGTGGTAGTAAAAGAGGGCATGGAAGAAAAAACATTAGAGGAAAGGGTGGTAAACAACATGATCATGATTTCATTTGTTCTTGTAGAGATGGTGAAGATAAATCAACATGAAAAATCCCCTAGGAGAAGATAAACAATAATCAAAATCAGAAACGAGAAAACCATAAAACTCCTTATCTAGGAGTAGCTAAAGCACCTAAATTTTCTCATTAAATCATTTCCAATTGCAATATTGGACCAAATGAATATTTGTCTCACACTCGGTTTTATTCCTATAGAGATGCGTAGTTGCTTGACATAGGTGCAACATACCATGTGAGGTTCCAAATGGACTTCTTTCAAGACTAAAGAAAATCCAGATGGAACAATGTACTTATCAAATAAATCAATTCTCAAAAACTTCTGACTTGGCACCATGAATCATAAATTGCTTGGATTTCTTAACTTTATTCTACATGATGTAATGCATCTCCAAGGGCTATGATGGAATCTCCTATCCATTGTGCAAATTCACTAGCAAGGTGACTTGATTCATATATTCAATGGTAAACTAGAACTAAGGAAGGCATCTGAAAACATGGTTTCCATGACTAGAGTACAGGATGAAGCCCTCCTAAAGTTGAAAGTGACATTTTCTTATGCACATAAGTCAACATATCTCTCTCATAATGATGAAAGTACATTTTCGTCTAGCCTTCTATGGCATGGAATATTTAGACATATTAATTATAATAATCTTCATTATTTGAAAAAGAATGTTGTTTAATAGTGTTGTATATTATTCCTAAGAAACGAAAGCAATGTGATGAAAGTGCCCTGGAAAACATGCCAAAACAACCCTTTCATGATTCCACTTCTAAATCATGTAGAAAAAATGACTAATAACATCATGATTGTGTGGCCCCATGCCTATTACATATATAATAGATAATATATATTATATATATATATATATATATAATATATATATATATATATATATATATATATATATATATATATAATATATATATAATGAATTTATTGATGAATACACCATAATGTTTGGGTTTACTTATTGAAAATAAATCTCAAGCATTTCAAACTTCTAGAAATTTTCATCTATGGTATCAAAATGAAGCCTATCACATATTTTTTCTCTTCATATTGGTAATTGAAGAGACTACACCTGCAATGAATTTGAAAAATATCTATTTCAACTTGGGATTCAACACTGAACCACATTCCCATACAATCCTCAACAAAATGGTGTATATGAAAGAATGAATAGGACTCTTGAATATCAATCATTCCATGACGTTTTTCATAAATGTAAAACTAATTTTTTTGGATGATGTAGTCATATGTGTAATCCTTATAACAAGTAGATGTCTATCTCATGCTCTCAGAAATAATACTCCTTATGAAATATAGTATGGTCATATCCCTTTAGTGATGCATCTCAACAACCTTGGTTCTACCTACTGTGATTTTATTCCCAAGGAAAAAACAAACAAAATTGATGCAAGAAGTTAGAAATAAACCTTATTGGGGTATTTAGATACCATCAAGGCATATAATCTTTATGATGAGGTAAATAATAAGTTTTTTCTCTTAATATATGCAATTTTTCCTGAATCTTTCAGGATTAACAACAATTTTAACTTGTACTTGGATTCTTTGTATAGATTCAGTTATGTATACTTGGATTTTTTGTGAAGATTCACTTATGTAAATACATATCATGAATTTTATGATGAGATTCCAAATCTTCAAAGGGGAATCCCTATATTGAACCAATCTCTAGAATCTCCTTTTGAAGTACCATCTCCCCCTTGTGAAATTTCAACCATTTCATTAGATCACAGACCTTTTGAATGATTTCACTAAGATGATTGGAGGGATGGATCTCGATGCAACCCTTCCTTAATCACTAGAGTAACCTTCACTATCATAGAATTTTCCCCCAAAATGTCTGAACAAAACACTTGAAACTTTTCATCCTAATGATTTCAGAAAGACAACAACTAAAGGTTCCACTAGACATGATGGAGGTGATGTAGAATTCTAATACAGTTGGTGTTATATGATATTGATGTTTTCTATTATTGTGAATTTAATTTATCAAATAAATTTAAACCAATTTCCTTTAAAATGATACTTCTTATGATGAATGGAAAGAAGCAATTGAAAAGGAGTGTCATGTTTTCATAAAGAATGGAATATGGAAGTTGGTGGACCCTTAATTCAAAACCAAACAAATTGGTTGCAAGCGGCTCTACAAAAGTAGGTACAAATCATATATGGCTCACTTGGAAATCCCAAAGAGAGGCTCTGATAAAAGGATTTTCTCAAAATGATGGTATTTATTATGACTTTTTCCTCATAACAATATGGACCACCATCCAAACTCTATTTTCTTTAGCAGTTCAAAATGCATAGAAAGTTCATAAAATGGGTATGAAGACTACTTTATTGAATGGAGACTTGAAAGACTTAGCTTGAAGGTTTTGTTGTGAATGGACAAGAACAAAGAAATGTTAACTCATAAAATCCTTATATGACTTAAAGAAATCATTGTGAACATGCTATGAAAAGTTAACTAAGCATCTTACGAAACTAAATTTCAAACACCTTAATCATGGTGATGAATGTCTATTTTATAAGATGGTTTGAAAAACTATTGTATGTCTTGTAGTGTGTGGATGATCTGTTGATGACGAGGAACAATGGAAACTATATTGCATCCATAAATAAAAAATTGAAGAAGTGGCTTCATTTCATAGATTTGGGACATATTCACCATTATTTGGGCATTGAAATGATTTAGCATTGAAAATACATATTTATTTTCCAAAAGAAGTACATTACAAAGTTGTTGAATAGGTTTGACTTGGCTAAATGCAATCCTCTTTTTACTCCAAGAGGAGAAAATTTGAAGCTTACATTCATAGAAGGGGATGAATTTGAGGATGCAACCAAGTACAATGAACTTGTGCGAAGTATCATCTACCTCACCATTAGTAGACAAGATATTTCATTTTTTTTGGATATTTTAATATTGATGAAAAAAACCTTATGAAGTACATTGGCCTATTGCAAAAGGAGTTTCATGGAAATTCAAAGGAACTTCAGACTTTAAAATCAAATATTCGCTATGGATGACTTCGTTGTGATTCACTTTATCGACTTTGTGTTATCTCATGATCCTTTGATCAACAATGGTCGCTTAAATGGCATAAAAATAGTTAGTTCTAGAAGATTCCACTATAGAGAAAGGATATGTGATGGCTACAAAAGAAATAAAGGAGATTTTGTGGCTTAGAAAAATGATTGAAGATTTGTAGGACAAACAAATGAATTATTCTCCTCTTCTAATTGACAATACTTGTATAATAAATTTCGGTAATAATACCATATTCCATTACTGAAACAAGCACATTGACACAAAGTATTATTTGATTCGATATCATGTAGAGGCCAAAAATATCCATTTGTGACATTTTTCCACAAATAATGAAATTGCAGACATCTTCACTGAAGCATTTGGGAGAGAAAACTTTTGAAAAATTTAGAATGGTGTTTGGGATAAAAAACACTACTTGAGCGTAAGGGGGTAATGTTTAACATAATGATTTGGGATTTTTCTCATTATAAATAAAAATGTAAATAAAATTGTAATTGATTAGGAGAAGTGGGAGAGGGATGGACAAAACTCTTGGATAATGAAATGAGTAGTAAGATTAATGGTATAAAATTGATTGCGCATCAATACAAATCATCTAGTGGAGTTAATCATTTTAGTGTAGCAATAATTGATAAAGATCGAAAATAAAGTTAGATGAAATGCACTCATCATATGGAAATGCACCCACCAATTGACATCAAATTGGGGATAACAAAGTACTCTCAAGGTCTTGATAATTTCTGTTTTGACTAACCTAAAGTCATGGCTATTGAATTTGACCATTTGATAGGCATGTAAATTACACCCTTCTTAAACGAGCCCCTCATATTCAGAATTAAGGGAGTGATAACTTGTTTCCTGGGCCTATAAAATAGGGTTACCAGATTTTTCAGAAAATGAAAATAAATCTGTTTATTAATAAAATATCATGTTCGGACGCAAACCTCTTAGTTTAATTTAACTTATGTGCAAAGCAAATCCGATAGTACTGATCATGCATCTCTTCTCATAGAGCTACATTTCGATTTCATACAGTAAATCCATTCGCAATAGTGAGAAGGGACCATAAAATTTGACATGGTCGCATGTGGCCAAAAAAATTGACATTGACTTAGAATTCATCACCTAACATTCCGACATTCCAAATGGCTGGCACTCGCGAGAGGCGAAAAAATTGGCATTGACTAAGAATTCGTTACCTAATAGTCATTCAGAAAATCAGATTCGAGTTATTTCAAAATGCGAACCTATCAGTCAAGCTTCACAGCCCAGTGTCGTGGTGGCTGTAAAAGCGGGATATAAGAATTTTAATTGGCATCTCTCTACCGAATTCATGTAGACGACTAGTATTCTTCCAGCAGGCCACGGCCGGTATTAATGATACGTGTGGATAAGTCTGTCGAGAATTTACGAACGAATGAGTTGTTGAATTTTATATCGTAACCTCTAGTGTCTAACCATCTCATTTCTTCTTCGCTCCATTCCATGACGGCCAACTTTTTAGAAATGTCACTGTCCAGTGTCAACCATCTTTATATGAACGATTTATAGGTCTTTTATAAATATTATCTCTTATTTTAATTAATGGAGCTTTAATTACAATAATAAAATATTGTTTTGAATTTAAGTAAATCATTTATTAAAATTTAGGTTTTTTATATGAGGATTTGTTTAGGTAAATTGATTGATTGCTGGCAAATTTTCAGGAAAAATTTACCACATTCATTTTGAGATTTCAAAAGAATTTAGTTGTTATTGTATTTATTGTTCCGATGGTGAAAGCCAAATTAATATACAAGATTACAAATTAATGGATGTGAGAAATAAAGTATTTTTTATCATTTTTTTCATAATTTACTGCTACCATTTTGAGAATTTAATTTCAATTTGCTAAGCTCATTTTGAGAATTTTCATTGTTATTTATATATTGTTTTAATGGGAAGAGATGAATTAATACATGGGCACAAACAAATGGACATGATGAATAAGGTATTTTTTTTCCTTTTCCTCATAACATATTTACATCATTGAACCCTTAGTAGTCATAAGAATACATGCAATTGGGATAGTGGAATTTACAATGGGATGAAGTGAAAGATTTTGTTAGGGGAATCCCCTTCTAGAAGTGAAACTAATGCAAATTCATTTATGTATATATTTTTCAATCTTGTTTGATAATTTGATATGTAAATGAAACCCTAGGCATATTTTTCTAGTAATATCGGTTTGATACCTCAAATGTATTTTTGGTTTTGAACATGATATGAATTTGGAGTTTTAAGTAAGGAGTGCCAGTAGAATGGTATTTTTGAGATTGGATTAGATTTTTTGGATTGGAACCATCTTTGCTTTATTGCCTTCCTCAACACTCTTTAGATTTCCAAGATTAATTACCTCTCTTAGTGATTTTCTAAATTTCTTTCATTATTTGGAATTTGAAGTTGTCGGTAAGAAAATCATAAATCCCTAATTGATTGTGAGGTGATTTTGTGTTTTTCCTATTTCGTGTCCATGAAATTGGACCAAAATATTTGGTGCTAGTTTTAAGTGCATAGTCCACAAAATCATACTTAGTAAAGGTGTTTGTCTCTCCAGAGCGTATTTGAAATTTAAGGGTTCTCTAAAAACATGAGAACCACATTTCTAACCACAAAGCTTATACATTTTTCGTAATATTCAATTTTTCTAAGATGAAGAAAACTAAAATAAGCAATATACTATTATTAGGAAAATGAAGAAAACTAAAATAAGCAATATACTATTATTAGGAAAATGTAATGTGTCAAAATGAAAAGATACAATCTCTTAAAAAAGAAGAAAGTATTTTTAGATAATGAATTTCTATATAGACTAAAGTTTCCCATTTTATAACATTAATAGTTTAAATATCAATGAAATCAACCATAAAGAAGTTCTAAAAAACATTATTCATAGATTATATAGCAATGTGAATATAGAAACATTGGAATCACATTTCTACCCTATTAAAAAATATTAAATCAAACTCTCCCATGTTAAAAAGGATTAAATCATAATATCTTTTAACATTTTTCAATGTAAAGATGTTATAAAAAGCTTCTTTGTAATATATTTTTTATCGTCATCTTTTGTAAACACCATTTTATTTTGTAAATATGTTAATGACCCTTTATTTATTATAATTTCTATATTTTGTATTATTATATTGGCGGGATGAAAATTCAAAAATTTTCTAAAAACAAAATATTTCACTCGTTGAAGAAAACGATGTATACTTGGCTTTATTTTAACTGAACAGGATGGATAAACTTTAAACATGAAATGGTTGGACGTTTTATTCTTTATTTTTTTTTTATTTTAAAGGGAATAATTCCGGTAGAAAAAGCTGTATATTACAATTATTTACATATCTGTATATTCATTGTGTTACAACAACAGCAACTCAGCAAAAACTATACATATTGAATAAAGCAACCCATCATATCGCGATTTGAACCCGGTGGAGAGAGCAATATTGCACCGTCCCAACTGCACGGAACAACAAAGCGGACATCTATGTACAGCTTAACAAATTTAAGGACACCATGGATTTAAATTTTTATTTCCTTTCAGCTCTTTTTGGTTTTCTAAGTTAGGGAGAATTGATGTTCATATATTTAAGAAGAAGATTGATTTCATGGAATTGTAAAAGTGGTTGCATTGAAGGTGATGGATATCCTTCTCGTGACTGTTAAAATGTGTATTGAGATATTTTTAGTTTTTAAAACGTGATGTTGACTAAACTTAATATTGAGACTAATAAACTAAGAGATTTCTAGTTCTTATGCCATCAGATACCTCTTAAAACAATAACCTGTAAAAATTATTATTATTCCTTTTATTTCTCTAAAAAGTAATATGAAACACAAATAACTAAAGTATTATTTTTGTTATTTAATAAAATTTGATTTAAAATTATTAAAAATTTTTCATTGAATTAATTTATTAAATAACTTTATCTAAAGTTTAATTTTAGGTGCCATTATTGAATAAAATTTTAAGATGAAATATATTAGTTGAAGAATACATATAATAAATTTCATAAATAAAAATAAATAGGCAATTAAATATTTTGAAATATTACTAAGTATAAATAAATTAACATAACAAATATAATTAAATTAAGGAAATATATAAAAATGTTTTGATTTAATAAAAGGTAATAAAAAAATATATATGATAATTATCAAAATTAAAAAATATAAATAAATAATATAAATGATAATATTAAAATTAAAAATATATTAAATTACATTAAAAAAATTTACAAATTAAGTTAAACATATTAAAAATGATTAGTTAAATAAAATATTAAATTACTAAAATATAAAGTATTTTTTATAATTTACTGATAATAATTTAATAATGAATCTTTTTTTTAATTGATTTGTATTACATCAAAATATCCAATTACATCAATATTCCATTACTCATAAGGATAACAGAGTACAAATTAATACATTCACTACCTGTTAGGTCTTATTATTTATTCTATACATCACTTATATCCTAGCTCATGAATTTAGGAATAATTTCCTAATCATTTTCCCTTTGATGACCCCTTTTTTCTTGCAGACATCTATTCATTGTGAGGAATTATTAGGAACAAATGAAAATGGTACAATAATAGATTTTGGGTGGGTCCAAACATCCAAAGGATGTGATGGAATTGAACATGGATGATTTGAAAGACTCGATTTATCTATAGAGGTTTTTTGGTGCTAAGAGTTATATGGCTGGTGAACTCCAGATTCCATGGAAAATTTTGGGTGTTTCCATCCTCATGGTTTATTCTTGGTAGCCAAAGGATGAGAGCACACGTAAGAAGAATGGAAGGCATCCTAAGATGTCCAGGCCATTGACAAATGTTACAATGAAAATTCATAATTCCATAGCCAATGACTACATAAAAGCTAGGTCATTCTAGCGAAGAAGGATTTTATCTTGCAATGCTATTGTGAGATCTATTTCTATGCATATGCAGGAGAATGTAACAATACCCTTCTCTAGCCTCTTTGTGTGTAACTTGATGAGATGACCAATTGAGTTACCCATTTCAACTAAAGTAACTTGATGTAGCAAATGAATTAGTAATAAATCAATTAAATAGTGAAGTATTTAATCATTTTCAAAACACATTAATATTAAAATATATTCAATTAATTAAATAATTATATTTATAATATTTTAAATAGAATATTTCCCGATAGGGGTGGTCACTCGGGACAACACATGGCATCAAGGTGGCGTACAGAGCCCTCCTAATGTCCACGTGCCCCTTCAATGTGCCATAATGAGCAAGGCTATCATTAAGTGCTCACAGGTGGGTGACTCTCTCACTTGCAACAATGATATATTGCATGTTAGGCACGGGAATTTGGTTAGTGTGGTCTTTTGGGCTATGAAGTGGGAGGCTGAGAGGGAATTGTGTTTCTTCTCTGGATTTCCCGAGATCATGACAAAGGGAAAGAGAGTACTATGGGGAATGAGATAATTCAGAATGAGAGGAATTCTCGGCTAGGGATTTCCCATGGGATCTTGAGACATTGGAGGTGGCCAAGGCTATGAGCCCTACCCTTGGATATTATGGTCTATCAATCAACCAGCTTATGTTGTCGACATATGAGGGGTCTTATCTCGACTCTTAGTGTAATTTTGTATTTGTTAGTCTTCTTCCTCCCAGTTTCTACTAGCCTCTCACTCTTTTTGTTTTTGGATGAAGGTTTAATGGAGATTTCTTTGGGTTATGTTTTTTTTTTTTTTTTTCGAGAAGTCTGCATAGTGTTGGTTCTCACCGAGACTTGTTGTGGCTTGGTGCCCAGCTTGTCCCTACTTTGGAGGAGAGCATTCTATGTGGGCACTAGTTGGGGTGGTATCGAAAAACGATGGAAGAATCGACAGAGTGTTTCCAATCACGACATATTTAGTTTTGGTAATTCATTTTCTGAGCTCATTTCTCTTGTGCATTTCTATATCAATTGGTGTTTCTTATCGAGGGGGAGGTATTTATATAGGCCCACTGTAAGGTCTCATTCCAGCTCCTGGGGGCATGGTGGTCCTGCCACGCTCACGTTCAATTTTCCTTGGACGACCATAATGTCGTGATAGAGGGGTCATGCTCAATGGGGGGTAGCAACTCTTCATTAGGAAGAGTGATAGAGACAGAACGAGGGAAGCCACTCGTCCTTAGAGAATGTGACCAAAAGGGAAATGAAGGAGGATGCTACAATCTCCCCCTTCTGCTCCTCGGGCCATATAATAGTGCCAACTGCCTTGGACTCTCTAGAAGCCCAGTTGCACAATATTCAAATGAATATCGACATCATGCAGGAACATCGCTATGAGGTTGAAAATAAATTGGTAGCCTACATTAATGATCTTAAGCATCTTTAGAATGAAATATTGGACAACCTAGATAGCATTTGGCTACAACATCAGCAAACCTACGACAACCTTCGTACTCTGGAAGCAAGTGTTGAACACATAGACTTCCACATGCATGAACTTGCAAGCTAATTCGTTGCTCCTCTTGTCTTTCCTCCTAATCTATGTCCTTAATATGTTGACTCCTACTCTGATTTACGTTCAATTTTGTTTATGTATGGTATGGCTAATAGGCCAGTCGTAAATAAAGGTTTGGAGTGAGCATCTTCATTTACCTCCAAGTCCTACTCTCAAAAAATTTGTTCGGAATTAGAGAGAAGGGTCTGTTGAGACAAATTATGTACACAGCTTCTATTTGATAATATAATGAAACCTTATTCACTCACAAAATATTTTTTTAAATATAATATCTCACAGTGCTAATATTTAAACAAATCATAAAAATACACATATATTATTATTAATATTATTAAATATAATAATAAAAAAATATATGAGTTAAACACATGTACATTTAAGAAAGAATGTAACAAAATTTTTTAAGCATGGTGATTAGTCTCCACTTTACCATGAAGATTCTTAATTTTCAAATAACATTTGTTATAATTCCATGGTCCAATATCATGTTTTATCAATGGCACATGAAAAGAAAACCATAACTTATTTCATATGAAATCATTTTAAATTAATGAATTTAATTAAAAGGGTTGAAAGGGCTCAAATATGTTTGTTTAAATCTCAATATTTTATTTGTGACAACTATTATGAGAATTCTATAATATTTGGTGAAGGTTAAATCCATATCATCCAAATGTTCATTATTGATAATTAAATTAAAATAATGGAATCCCTATTCTAAAATACATCCCTATATACATAATTTTTAATTATTAAAATATTAAATATATGAGTAAACAATATATTTAAAAAATAAAACAGATAACAATATTCTTAACCAACTAGATTCAGCCCCACCTTAGTATGGAGATTCTTAACTTATAAATATGAATTATTAAAACACCATGAGTCAATACTATGTTTTAATAATACCACATTCCAAGAGAATCATAACTCATGTTCATATGACATGTGTTATGAAACAAGCTCACAAAAAGATAGAAAAGAAAGATCAAAGCCTTAGAAATCAGCATCTTCGAGGGGGAAACCTCCTTTACATTACACAAATGAACAATTCTTGGATGATACAAATGACAATACCTCCTCTCTCTATATAGGAGCCTAAGGGGTCATAATATAATTAGATTCGACATAAAAATAATAATGTAGGGGCACAATAATAACAATAATGCGCTTCTATGGCACACAATAATAACAATATGGGGACTACATGGGCACAACAATAATAAGGGCGTTGCACTAATAACAATAAAGGGGTTACACTAGTAGTATAGGGACCTAACATGCCCCTCTCCTTAAAAAAATGTTGTCCTCAATGCTTGAGTAGTTTTGGATGCTTCTGTATAAATTTATCATCCTCCCATGTGGAATCTTTAGCAGGTAAGTTCTTCCACTTGATGAGATACTCTGAAATTGATCGATTTTGTAGCTATCAGTTTCTTGTTTCTATGACTGCTTTAGGTTTCAATATGATTTTTCCTTCATTGTCATGTTCTGGCAAAATTATTTGAACTAGGATTTTCTACAACTTTTGAATGAGTGGACACACTTCTTGTCATTCTTCCATTCATCCCTTTCTTCGTTTATCCAATCTGGTTGGATACACAAGGGCTTCTTTGAGTGAACAACACCATACCATGTGGGTTCATATTGGGGAATATATATTGAGGAAAAAATGGCACAATATATTGGCGGATATATAGGGGGTAAAGGGTTTTTATATTGGCAGGTATAAAAAATGGACCTCAAAGTTAATGAAAAAATATAAAGGGGTATAAAAAAAGTTAATGAAAAAATGGATGCCTACAATATCTAGTGTAAGTAGGGGTTTTTTAAATTGGGAAGGTGTATTGGGTTTGTATTAGTAGGGTGTTAAACAATGTCATTTTTAAGGGTATTTTCCAATATGTGTTCAAATAAGGGTATTGTTTAATATTCCACGAACACATGTGATATGTCAAAGGTTCATTGAGTGAAGCCCCGGTGGCTGGATAGAAATAGCACAAAACAATGCTTCCACATCCTCACCCTTTCTTGAGAGTGCATCTGCAACAACATTTTGCTTCCCTTTTTCGTAGATGATTTCAAAGTCATAACTGAACATATTTGTGACCCATTTTTATGTTCTTTTGAAGATAATCTATGTTCTAAAAAGTATTTAAGACTATCATGTTCCATTTTTACCTTGAAGTGTCTTCCCATTAGGTAAGGTCACTATTTCTTAAGTGCATGTAGTATTGCCAACATTTTCTTCTCATAAATATTGTTGTGTAAATACTTTCCTTTGATTGGATGACTTTCGAAAGCAATGGGTCTTTCTTCTTGCATTAAAACATCACCAATTCCATTTCCTGATGTATCATATTTCACAGTAAAGGTTTTTGTAAATTCTGGCGTAGCTAAGATCGGTGCTTTGCACATCATCTCTTTGAGATGTTCAAAGGCCTTCGTTGCTTCTAGAGTCCATGAAAATGTATATTTCTTCAATAATGTTGTTTTCAGAATGTCTTCATTCTTCATTTTTATTTGATAATATCTTGAATAAACATCCAACTTGGTGAAGAAAATTAATCCATGCAATTCATCCAATAATTCATCAATGTCAAGAATGAGAAATTTATCTTTAATAGTGGGTTTGTTGAGCTCTCTATAATCTAGACACATGTGCCATGACCCATCCTTCTTGTGCATCAATACTACTCAAGCAAAGAAAGAACTTTGACTAGGTTGAATTACACCAGCCTCTAGCATTTCTGCAACCATACGTTGAATCTCACTCTTTCGAGAATAGGGATATTTGTAAGGCTTGATGTTTGGAGGAACAGTTCTTGGAATCAAATGAATAGGATTATCATGATCATGAATAGGTGGGAGGTCTTTGGGAGTCTCAAATACATTGAAATGATTGTCCAAGACTTTTTGTATATTTGGAGAAATAGACGATTTCAATGTGGGAATCTCTGGCGAACATAATTGCACAATTACGCCTCGTTTTTCTTTCTTTAAAAGCTTTGTCATTCCATTAAATCTGATTATCTTTTTCGGTTTCACTCACAATTGGGGATGGAAATGCACTCACAATTGGGATAACAAAGTACTCTCGAGATCTTGATTATTTTTGTTTTGAGTAACCTAAAGTCATGGCTATGGAATTTGACCATTTAATAGGCATGTAAATTACACCCTTCTTAAACTAGCCGCTCATATTCAGAATTAAGGGAGTGATAACCAATTTCGTGGACCTATAAAATAGGGTTATCAAATTTTTTAGAAAATGAAAATAAATCATTTTATTAATAAAATATCATGTTCGATGCAAGCCTCTTAGTTTAATTTAACTTATGTGCCAAGCAAATCCGATAGTGCTGATCATGCATCTCTTCTCATAGAGCTGCATTTCGATTTCATACAGTAAATCCATTCGCAATAGTGAGAAGGGACCATAAAATTTGACATGGTTGCATGTGGCCAAAAAAATTGACATTGACTTAGAATTCATCACCTAACATGCCGACTTTCCAAATGGCTGGGACTAGCACGAGGCTAAAAAAATTGGCATTGACCTAGTATTCGTTACCTAATAGTCCTTCGGAAAAGCAGATTCGAGTTATTTCAAAATTCGAACCTATCAGTCAAGCTTCACAGCCCAATGTCGAGGTGGCTGTAAAAGCGGGATATAAGAATTTTAATTGACATCTCTCTACCGAATTCATGTAGACGACTAGTATTCTTCCAGCAGGCCACGGCCGGTATTAATGATACGTGTGGATGAATCTGTCGAGAATTTGCAAATGAATGATTTGTTGAATTTTATATCGTAACCTCTAGTCTCTAACCATCTCATTTTTTCTTCGGTCCATTCCATGACGTGGTATCCTGATCCCAACCCTATTTTATCTCTGCCTGAAAAATATTATCTAACTATTTGACATCATTTGGATTGCCTGAAAAATATTATCTAACTATTTGACATCATTTGCATAACACAAATGCATGCGAATTATGTCAAGAGGAGTCTTTTTTATTGCGTGGATTAGGGGTATATAGCACTTCTTTATTTTTCAGGTTTAGTAAGGGGCATGTGGCACTCTACCCTTTAACATCAGGTTTAGTAAGGGGATGTGGCACTCTATCGTTTAAAATCAGGTTCAGTAACAATTTTGTTCTTCATTATCGAGTGTTTTAAATTTTGATGTAAAACATTTTTGAAGTATTTTAGATTCATTTCAATCTAATTTATATTATTGATTATAAAAAGAGTTTGGACGAAAATCACATGAAGAAAACTTTTGTCGATGCCTTTCGAACCAACTAGTGTGGTTCATTGTTAGGATAAGTTCAAACACGTCGACAAAGGTTTTCTTGATGTGGTTTTCGCTGAAACTCTTCTTATAATTGATATGGATCATAGAAGCCTCAATTCAATAATTATATTATTGAATTTGACAAATTATAAATTTACCCCATCTTCGATATCTTTTAATTAAACCGGTCGAAACTACATACCATGTCCCATGTTTATGTAGAATAGGTCATGATGTGAACATTGAAGCTTAAGAGTTATTTAATGTTATTTTTGTTGGAAGAATGACCACATTTCTATGGAATCCATAATTTCCATTTTGGGGATCCTAGTTATTGGTTTGGAATGTTTACCAACACATGCGGGTTTTGCTGTAACATAAAACCTTCACATGGTATCAGAGTTTGGACCCAGGTTCGATTCGCCTGAGTTGGGTTTGAGTGGGGGTGTTGGAAGAATCTCCGCACCTCTATGGAATCCGTAATTTCCACCCTCGTGATCCTAGTTACTGGTTTGGAACGTTTACCAACCCCTGTGGATTTTGGTGTAATCGAAAACCTCCACAACTCTTCCTAACAAAAAGATCAGAAAGCTTCCCTGGGTAACAAAAAGTACACATTACATATGAAAGTCCTAGACCTATATTCAACATTATAGGTCTTGATTGAAGTACTAAAGACTGGTGATACCAAAACAAATGGAGTTTCCACCTCCTGCACCTTACACGCCATATAACTATTGTGAATGGAAGCGAAGGATTCTACTTTAACGTGTAGACTTTCTCTCAAAGAAGAAGCCAAAGGGCTTAAAGAATGAGACTTACCTTCAACATGTAGACTTTCTCTCCATTTTCATTGATATAAAACATGAGATACATTGTTGTTGGTGCGCGGTCTTCGGATTCACTCCAAATGTGTGTTTGTATGACTGTCTGTAAATTACAACAAGAAGGATGAACACATTTAGAGTAACAAAGGTAAAATTTTAACACCCAGTGGAGGTTGCTAGAACAAGAACAAAAACACAAGATATGGAACAATTGATAGTTTTGTAGAAAGATCTTCAACAGAAGGCAGAGGCAGAGGCAGAAGCATCTTAGTTGAATGCTGAAAAGGACAATTTATTACAACATTACTTGAACATTTGTTTAGTTTGATTTGCACTCTATCTAAACATTTGTTTAGCTTGATTTGCACTTTATCTAAGAAGAAGTCATATAAATATCCAAAAGACAAAATAATCAGCTGTGAATAAGAGTCATATATGTGTGGACGAGTTTGTTAAAAGAAATGTAGTGAACTATGTAGGAGGCTCTTTCTCAGATTCAACCCGTGAAGCTAGAGCCAAAACCAAGTTAGAGTTAAAGCTTGAGAGTCTGAATATAGCTAGAGCAAAAGTTTGAGCAAGAGCCAAAGCAAAGCGACAAGATTTGAAACCCACAGGACCCAGATTAAGCATGTGGAAAGTAAAGATAAAGATCCAGTTGATGGGGCCATCAACTAAAGAAGGAAGGTCTGATCTGTAATCATACCAGTAACTAATTATTAAATATGGACATTAATGCCACTCTTGTAGCAGAGTAGCCCATAAAGGGTTTCCCGGAGATCATTTTTACCATATGCACGAAGGCATGCCCTCTTGTGTGGTGTTAATTCATGTCTCTTATTATTTGCATTTACTATTCTATCTACAATTGTTATTTATCATTACAAGATTAAATTGTTTTAAAAATTGCTAATAAAACATAAGAATTAGGGTAAAAGTGATTGTAACAACATATAACCATGGTAAATTAACAATTTCAGTGAGCCATTCAATTTATTATGAGAACCTTAATCAATCACATAAGAAATCAAACAAAATACTATAATGAGAAAGAAGTACAATATTAGGAAGGAAACCCGCTATTAAAAAGGCACAATACTAATCTTTAAATCAAGCTAGAAAATCTAGATGTATAATTTTGACCAATCAACTCTAAATGCTTAGATCATAAATCAATAAGTAATTACAATTTAATATGTCTATCTAATTATAATCTCCCACAATATTAATAAATTGATTTTACATTATATGCATCGTTACTTTATACAGCTCTGCCGATTTTTTTAAATTGGAAATATACAACTGATTTTACATTATATGCATCGTTACTTTATACAACTCTGCGAATTTTTAAAATTGGAAATATACACTGTTATACTAGGAATCAGACCCATAATATAACATGGATATCATTTTTTAAATATTTCCTTCAACTACAATATTTTATTCTCTTTATTTTATTGCCCATTTCCATACTTGTTTGTAAAGAGATGTATCACATTTTTCTTATATTTTCATATTTTACGTGTGTCATGTTAGGAACCAATGCGAAAAGTGTTCTTCACATTTCTATCTCTTTGTGGAATGCTGGGACGAAAGCAAATCCTGCATTGGTGGCAAATTATGTGGTGGCATTACTGAAGAACAATAAGCCGAACAAGGAGTTGCAAAAGATCCGCGTTACTCAACTTCACGAGTGTTTGTGCTTATTATTTAATAAGAATGTCTGAAGTTATATCTGAACTTTCAGAGCAGAAATATTTCCATTGCTGATATATGTGCAGTTCCTGTTTTTTTTTTTACTGAAATGGAAAATAGCACAATTCTGGCATCTGTGGATAATATAGAATTTAGGAAAACTGTAGATTCCACTACTACTATTGTCTTGGGTGATTCTGCAATATGAGTTCATCTCCTCAGAATCAGAGACTTCCTAGTGCTATTGTTGATGCTTTTTCTGAACATGATGAACAGGAGCGAAGTAATGATGAAGACGCTGACCAAAACTCTAAACACAGAAGGCAAATTGTCGACTCTCCATCAATTACACATGGTGAAGATTTAAGAGGTACTTGCAACAGGAGGGTCAGGTCTCCTTCTTAAACTAGCGGCTCATATTCAGAATTAAGGGAGTGATAATTTGTTTCGTGGACCTATAAAATAGGGTTACCAGATTTTTTAGAAAATGAGAATAAATGATTTATTAATAAAATATCATGTTCGATGCAAGCCTCTTAATTTAATTTAACTTATGTGCCAAGCAAATCCGATAGTGCTGATCATGCATCTCTTCTCATCGAGCTGCATTTCGATTTCATACAGTAAATCCATTCGCAATAGTGAGAAGGGACCATAAAATTTGACATGGTCGCATGTGGCCAAAAAATTTGACATTGACTTAGAATTCATCACCTAACATTCCGACTTTCCAAATGGCTGGGACTCGCACGAGGCTAAAAAATTGGCATTGACTTAGAATTCGTTACCTAATAGTCGTTCAGAAAAGCAGATTCGAGTTATTTCAAAATGCGAACCTATCAGTCAAGCTTCACAGCCCAGTGTCGCGGTGGCTGTAAAAGCGGGATATAAGAATTTTAATTGACGTCTCTCTACCAAATTCATGTAGACCACTAGTATTCTTCCAACAGGCCACGGCCGGTATTAATGATACGTGTGGATGAATCTGTCGAGAATTTGCGAACGAATCGGTTGTTGAATTTTATATCGTAACCTCTGGTGTCTAATCATCTCATTTTTTCTTCGGTCCATTCCATGACGTGGTATCCTGATCCCAACCCCATTTTATCTCTGGCTGAAAAATATTATCTAACTGTTTGACATCATTTGGATAACACAAATGCATGCGAATTATGTCAAGAGGAGTCTTTTTTATTGCGTGGATTAGGGGTATATAGCACTTCTTTATTTTTCAGGTTTAGTAAGGGGCATGTGGCACTCTAAATCAGGTTTAGTAAGAATTTTGTTCTTCATTATCGAGTGTTTTAAATTTTCATGTAAAACATTTTTGAAGTATTTTAGATTCATTTCAATCTAACTTATATTATTGAATTTGAAAAATTATAAATTTACCCTATCTTCGAGATCTTTTAATCAAACCGGTCGAAACTACATACCATGTCCCACATTTATGTAGAATAACATTTATGTAGAATAGGTGACGATGTGAACATTGAAGCTTAAGAGTTATTTATTGTTATTTTTATTGGAAGAATCACCACAACTCTATGGAATCCGTAATTTCCATTTTGGGGATCCTAGTTATCGGTTTGGAATGTTTACCAACACTTGCAGATTTTGTTGTAACATAAAACCTCCACATGGTATCAGAGCTTGGACCTACGTTCGATTCCCCCGAGTTGCGTTTGAGTGGGGGTGTTGGAAGAATCACCGCATCTCTATGGAATCCGTAATAGTTACTGGTTTGGAACGTTTACCAACACCTGCCGGTTTTGGCGTAACCAAAAAACTCCACAACTCTTCTTAACAAAAAGATCAGAAAACTTCTATGGGTAACAAAAAGTACACATTACATACGCCTATTACATAGGTGGCTCAACCGTAATTTACGTCTTGTTTATAGGTTAGAAAAAGTTATTTGAAATTTATATAAGAAT
>APFE031314009.1:133417-148276 GCA_000404065.3 Pinus taeda
ATTAAAAATGATTTGTTAAACAAAATATTAAATTACTAAAATATAAGTAATTTTTTATAATTTACTGATAATAATTTAATAATGAATATTTTTTTTAATTGATTTGTATTACTTCAAAATATCCAATTACATCAATATTCCATTACTCATAAGTACAACAGAGTACACATTAATACATTCAGGATTTGTTAGGTCTTATTATCTATTCTATAGATCACTTATATCCTAGCTCATGAATTTAGGAATAATTTCTTAATCATGAATCCCTTTGATGATCCCTTTTTCCTTTTTTCTTGCAGACATCTATCCATTGTGAGGAATTATTAGGAACAAATGAAAATGGTAGAATAATAGATGTTGGGTGGGTCCAAACATCCAAAGGATGTGATGGAATTGAACATGGATAATTTGAAAGACTCGATTTATCTATAGAGGTTTTTTGGTGCTAAGTGTTATATGGTTGGTGAACTCTAGATTCCATGGAAAATTTTGGGTGTTTCCATCCTCATGGTTTATTCTTGGTAGCCAAAGGATGAGAGCACACGTGAGAAGAATGGAAGGCATCATAAGATGTCTAGGCCATTGACAAATCTTAGAATGAAAATTCATAATTCCATAGCCAACGACTACATAAAAGCTAGGTCATTCCAGCGAAGAAGGATTTTATCTTGCAATGCTATTGTGAGATCTATTTCTACGCATATGCAGGAGAACGTAACGATACTCTTCTCTAGCCTCTTTGTGTGTAACTTGATGAGATGACCAATTGAGTTACCCATTTCAACTAAAATAACTTGATGTAGCAAATGAATTAGTAATAAATAAATTAAATAGTGAAGTATTTAATCATTTTCAAAACACATTAATATAAAATATATTGAATTAATTAAATATTAATATTATAATATTTTAAATATAATATTCCCCGATGGGGGTGGTCACTCAAAGAAACACATGGCAGCAAGGTGGCATACAGAGCCAGCCTAACCTCCACGTGTCCCTTCAATGTGCCATAATGAACAAGGCTATCATTAAGTGCTCGTACGTGGCTAACTCTCTCACTTGCAACGATGATATATTGCATGTTAGGCACGGGAATTTGGTTTGTGTGGTCTTTTTGGCTATGAAGTGGGAGGTTGAGAGGGAATTGTGTTTATTCTATGGATTTCCTGAGATCGCGACAAAGGGAAAGAGAGTACTACGGGGAATGAGATAATTCAGAATGAGGGGAATTCTTGGCTAGGGATTTCCCATGGGATCCCGACACATCCAAGGTGGCCAAGGCTACGAGCCCTACCCTTGGATACTATGGTCTATCAATCGACCAACTTACGTTGTCGACATATGAGGGGTCTTACCTCGACTCTTAGTGTAATTTTGTATTTGCTAGTCTTCTTCCTCCCAGTTTCTACTAGCTTCGCACTCTTTTTGTTTTGGGATGAAGGTTCAATGGAGATTTCTCTTGGTTAGCTTTTCTTATTTTAGAGCAGTTTGCATAGTGTTGGTTGTCACCGAGACTCGTTGTGGCATGGTGTCCAGCTTGTCCCTAGTTTGGAAGGGAGCATTCTATGTGGGAATGAGTTGGGGTGCTATCGACAAACGACGGAAGAATCGACAGAGTGTTTCCAGTCATGACATATTTAGTTTTGGTAATTCATTTTTTGAGCTCATTTCCGTTGTGCATTTCTATATCAATTTGTGTTTCTTATCGAGGGGGAGGTATTTATACAGGTCCCCCGTAAGGTCTCATTCCAGCTCCTGGGGGCATGGTGGTCTTGCCACGCTCACCTTCAATTTTCCTTGGACCACCTCAATATCATGATAGAGTGGTCATGCTCGATGGGGGGTAGCAACTCTTCATTAGGAAGAGCGATAGAGGCAGAACGAGGGAAGCTACTCATCCTCAAAGAATGTGACCAACAAGGAAATGAGGGAGGATGCTATAATCTCCCCCTTCCGCTCCTCAGGCCATATAATAGCGCCAACTACCTTGGACTCTCTAAAAGCCTAGTTGCGCAATATTCAAATGAATATCGACATCATGCAGGAACATCGCTATGAGGTTCAAACTAAATTGGTAGCCTACATTAATGATCTTAAGCATCTTTAGAATGAAATATTGGACAACCTGGATAGCATTCGGCTACAACATCAGCAAACCTACGACCACCTTCGTACTCTAGAAGCATGGGTTGAACACATAGACTTCCACATGCATGAACATGCAGGCTAATTTGTTGCTCCTCTTGTCTTTCCTCCTAATCCACCACCTTAATATGTTGACTCCTGCTCTGATTTATGTTCAATTTTGTTTATGTATGGTATGGCTAATAGGCCAATCGTACATAAAGGTTTGGAGTGAGCATCTTCATTTACCTCCAGGACCGACTCTAAAAAAATTTGTTCGGAATGAGAAAGAAGGGTCTTTCGAAACAAATTATGTACCCAGTTTCTCTTTGATAATATAATGAAACCTTGTTCACTCACAAAATATTTTTTTTAAATTGGGGATGGAAATGCACTCACAATTGGGGATAACAAAGTACTCTCAAAGTCTTGATCATTTCTGTTTTCACTAACCTAAAGTCATGGCTATGGAATTTGACCATTTAATAGGCATGTAAATTACACCCTTCTTAAACTAGCCGCTCATATTCAGAATTAAGGGAGTGATAACTTGTTTCGTGGACCTATAAAATAGGGTTACCAGATTTTTTAGAAAATGAAAATAAATCATTTTATTAATAAAATATCATGTTCGATGCAAGCCTCTTAGTTTAATCTAACTTATGTGCCAAGCAAATCCGATAGTGCTGATCATGCATCTCTTCTCATAGAGCAGCATTTCGATTTCATACAGTAAATCCATTCGCAATAGTGAGAAGGGACCATAAAATTTGACATGGTGGCATGTGGCCAAAAAAATTGACATTGACTTAGAATTCATCACCTAACATTCCGACTTTCCAAATGGCTGGGACTCGCACGAGGCTAAAAAATTGGCATTGCCTTAAAATTCGTTACCAAATAGTCCTTCAGAAAAGCAGATTCGAGTTATTTCAAAATGCGAACCTATCAGTCAAGCTTCACAGCCCAGTGTGGTGGTGGCTGTAAAATCGGGATATATGAATTTTAATTGACATCTCTCTACCAAATTCATGTAGACGACTAGTATTCTTCCAGCAGGCCACCGCCGGTATTAATGATACGTCTTGATGAATGTGTCGAGAATTTGCGAACGAATCAGTTGTTGAATTTTATATCGTAACCTCTAGTGTCTAACCATCCCATTTTTTCTTCGGTCCATTCCATGACGTGGTATCCTGATCCCAACCGTATTTTATCTCTGTCTAGAATATATTATGTAACTATTTGACATCATTTGGATAACACATGCATGCGAATTATGTGAAGAGGAGTCTTTTTTATTGCGTGGATTAGGGGTATATAGCACTTCTTTATTTTTCAGGTTTAGTAAGGGGATATGGCACTCTACCCTTTAACATCAGGTTCAGTAAGAATTTTGTTCTTCATTATCGAGTGCTTTAAATTTTGATGTAAAACTTTTTTGAAGTATTTTAGTTTCATTTCAATCTAACTTATATTATTGAATTTGATAAATTATAAATTTACCCATCTTCGAGATCTTTCGCCGTAAGGCATTCCCTCTGGGATGAACTTGCCGGTGGTCTTTGCTGTCACGTTATGCTCCGTCTGATTTGATGTTAGACAATTCAAATAATTGCTACCGTTAGATCAAATATCTCGTTTTCATAACTGAAACAATAATCGTCTAAACTTCATATTTTTCTTCAAATCTGAAGATAGACGGACATGGCTCGAGTGGCAGAGTGAAAGGTAAATCGCCATAGCTTGAGTTGCAGAGTGAAAGGTAGACGGCCATGGATTGCAACGGGCTTGCGTTGCCAAGTGAAGGTAGAACGTCGTGGCTTGCAATGGGCTTGGAATTGAAACTTTGGTTTTGGTCACAGAAGTTCTCCTGCACATTGCTTATTTATAGTGATCTCCTCCAATTTGACATTCCATGTAATTAAGCTCGTTCGCTACCTCTAGTAATGCCCTTTGGCAAGATGGCCATGCCCTTGTCTTCATTGTCATCCCATATTTTCCTTATTGCCACACTGACTGGACCTCATCATCTCGCTCCCAACGCCTATGTACTCAACACACAAAGCATTCCACAACTCTTCAGCGCGCTCAAGGCTGGAAGCAGTGCCACCAAACGGAGAAGCATCTCCCTACAATATGGTACGCACACAATTTTAAGTTTATTTGTATTTTTATCTCCTGTTAGTTTCGATTCGACTTCGTAGTATTTTTTATTATGCAATTTCAAGGAAGATCATTGCTTGTATTGAGGAAGACTCGACTTCCCTTTCCAATCACTCTCATAAAAACACTGGTATGTTTATTTTCGTGCCCTGGGCCGAAATAGTTTAAATGTTTTCAACATGCTGCCAAGTGCTTAATTGAATTTCTATGGGATGCCTTCACATTCGTCTTCTACTCCTACACTAACCAGCCCACAATTCCCACCAGGATCTTGGAAGGATGATATTATTGATTCTATATTGTGATCTAATAAGGTTGGAACTTGGTATTCTCAACGACCGCTGGTTAAATTTTTTGTTTGTAAAATGTTATGGTTGTCTCAGCCGATATTTTCTCAAATATCTTGGTTGACCTGTATTAATTTCTGGTGGCAGTAAGGGACGATAAGCGTGTCAAGACATTAACATCTGATATTAAAAGTATGTTCAGAGGTATTGGTGATGGCGGAACAAATCCCTCTGCGTATGATACTACTTGGGTAGAAAAGATTCCAGCACTTGATGGCTCTAACCACCCTCACTTTCCTCAAACACTCCAATGGATTCTACAGAATTAGCTGTAAGATGGCTCTTGGGGCAAAAAAAACCATTTCCTAACATATGACAGAGTACTCGCTACTCTTACGTGTATTATTACCCTCACCATATGGCGCACTGGCCAGATACAAGTGCAGAAAGGTTTGCAAACTTTATTTTTATTTAATAATAAAACTATGATAGACCTTGGTTTGTGTAAAAATGGATGCCAGTTTCCGTACAATCCCTATTTATAGCTTTGAATGATATATAAATATCTTGCAAGTCTTCAATTCTTCAAGATGGAGGATGAAGCGGACAATCATCGACCGAGTGGATTCGAAATTGCTTTACAAAATAGATACATCCACTCACGGGACAGAAATTGCAGCAGACTGCTGCAGCGTTGGCTGTTTCCTCCACCCATCTTAGGGACAAACAAAGTTTTTTTATGAATGCTAAAGAGAGTGCAAGACCGGGTTAAGAAATCCACAAGGCCACTCCCAACTTCAACAACCTTATCTACAAGGCCAATCCCAACTTCAACAACCTTATCTATAGCCAAATCCTGCATCATACAATTTATAATTGGGGAAATATTGAAGGGCATGTGCTTTACATTGGGCTGTGTAGCTCCTCACCTGACAACACCCCATCCACCACACAGGGCATGCCAGAAATAAACAGCATCAAGTCCCTTTAACTCTTTCTTCAAATCATCAATAAATGCCTTGAGACCCATCTCTATAACAAGGAATTATCAGCACTAGTAATGTCAACTTCCCTAGCTCCATTTTGAGCTGATTCTGTACTCTGACCTGGATCAATAAATAAGGACTTGGAACCATCAAGACTTAATGATACATTATTATTAACAACAGAAAGCTTGGGAGACTTAAATCCTTATCATAACTTTTAATATTTATCAGCACTAGTAATGCCAACTTCCCCATCTCCATTTTGATCTCCATTTTGAGATGATTCTGTACTCTGACCTACATCAACGAATAAGGACTTGGAAGCATCAACACTTAATAATACATTATTGTTAACAACAGAACGCTTTGGAGACTTAAATCCTTATCATAACTTTTAATATTTATCAGTACTATTAACGCCAACTTCCCCATCTCCATTTTGAGTTGATTATGTGATGAACGAATAAGGACTTGGAACCATCAACACTTAATGATACATTATTATTAAAAACAGAAAGCTTTGGAGACTTAAATCCTTATCATAAATTTTAATATTTATCAGCGCTAGTAATGCTAACCTCCCTATCTCCATTTTGAACTGATTTTGTACTCCAACCTGGATCAACGAATAAGGACTTGGAACCATCAACACTTAATGATACATTATTATTAACAACAGAAAGCTTTAGAGACTTAAATCCTCATCATAACTTTTAATATAATGTTAATGACAAAACACTGACCATGCAATTGACAGATAATCAATGTAATTATGCTTATGCTCACTGTAATTGTTTTCGACATAAATCATACCAAAGGAATGAGATGAAGAAATTGAGCATACAACAAATTTCGACATAAATCATCCCACTAATACATTTGTGGTGGAGGTCATATAGATTAAAGGCAATTATAAATAATAAAACTTCAAAAGCTTCCATCCCAAATGCGAAGGCAATATAGATTCCTTAATGAGATAAGAGAAGACAAAATCATTTCCTTATAGGCAAGAAAGATACCAATACCTATTTCTCTCCCCTCCTTTAATTTGTAACACAATTTTCTCCGAGATCCATCTCAACCCTTGCATTTGATATGACATCAAGAAACATTAATCAATCATCATATTTATTATTATACCACTTTGTCGAAACTTCAAGAAAACCAAAAGATTTAATTTGCCTTTAGCAATATGTGGATGAAGTATGTGACAATTGAGAAAGGTTGAATTCCACTTGAAGGAGAAACCCCATATATATATCCAGGGCTCCAACTTCAAGGCCTGTGTTTAATTTCATACCAATGATAATCCTTTTGACTTGATGAGAGAAGCATACACCACCATGAGAGGCCATCTTGGCACCTACAGATTGTTGGGAGAAGAGGGTCCCTGATATAGTTGATAAATTTGGATGGTACAAGGAATCATATATATTCGTACCATCCAAATTTATTGACTATATCAGGGACCCTCTTCTCTTCCAACAATCTGTAGGTGCCAAGATGGACTCTCATGGTGGTGTATGCTTCTCTCATCAAGTAAAAAGGATTATCATTGGTATGAACATAAACACAGGCCTTGAAGTTGGAGCCCTGGATGAGGTCTGACCCACTCTCAACCCCGACAACTATGTTCTCATCTTCTCCAGGATGCAAGGCTGCTCTGAATTCCTTCCATAATATGCAGGATCAACACATATGAACTTATGTCTTCAATGTGTAGAAGAATCAACTGTCTCTAGTTGCAGGTATGATCCATTTACAACATGGTAGCCCACCATATTTTAAAATGAAATATACTCATAAACTTGATATCCTTGAGCTTTCCCAGAGAATTCAACACTCTGGTGGATGGATTTTTTGCATCAGATCTAATAGAGGAGCCCTTATAAGCATTGACTGCAACAGAAGGAAATGAAGCAATTGTATCATAGTTTTTACATATGGTTGATGACAAACTAGTCAGAGAAAACATCATCAAGAACTTAAGTAAGGATTGAAGCTCCCTGCAAACACAACTTTCCTTCTAATAATCTAAAACAAGGCTCCTTAGACTCTGATACTATGGATTCTGCAACAGCAAGGGCACAGGAGATATGAGGAGCCATTGCTAATTATAATTCTAGAACCAGAAAATGGAAAACACACATATGGGTTAGTGTTTACAGGTTGGGCTCTCAATTTATAAGCATTTAGTGGATACAATATCTGAATGGGATACCAGTTTGGATTGGAAACATCCTCATGGTTTCTTTATTTTGGTCTTGAAACATCCTCTGGGTTCCACCATTTAATTGGAACAATTTTTTATTTCTCCTTTTAAAAGTGGATCATACCACCAAGGAAAATGGACAATGGATTCATTATCTAACACCAATACATTCTTGATGTTCTCATACAATAAGAGCTTGTGGGTAAGGTGAGCTTGTACCTATTCTATATTTAATAATTAAAAACAAAAAACCAAAACACCTCCTAATAGACCTTTAGCATCCCACACAACCATTGACTTCAAGGATCTCTTTGGCACCCCATACAACCATTAACTTCAAGGAATCGTTATTATTATTTACTTCAATTAAATTAAGTACAAGCTTAATATTTTCAAATCTCGATGAAAGAAAGGCTAGCTAGCTAGTCTCTTTCTAACCACATATAGGTCAGTTGGAAGTTCATGTCTGCTATGTAGTCATGAATATGATATGATTATTGTGTTAGTTGGCTAGTCTCTTTCTAACCACATATAGGTCAGTTGGAAGTTCAGGTCTGCTATGTAGTCATGAATATGATATGATTACTGTGTTTCTCTAGATTGAATTATTGCCCCTTTGTAGCTTATAGGCAAGTTGTTTCTACAATGGCTATTGAAATTGCAGGTTGTGGGTACGTAGATAGTCAAATCCTTTATAACTATCTGACCACTACTCTTTTGGTTGATTGATTGTTTGAATGATCAGCAATGGGATACATCCAACGTTATAATGGCATGAGCATAATATTTCATAATTTTTACTTTGCAAGCATGTCGTATAGTTCCTCCACATTTGCTTCAAGATAAGTATGGGTATGGTGCGATGATTATAACCTTGCACAATGGTTTGCCAATGTTATAATGGCATAAGCATAATATTTCAGAATTTTTACTTTACAAGCATGTCCTACAGCTCCTCCACATGTGCTTCAAGATAAGTATGGGTATGGTGCAACGATTACAACCTTGCATAATGGTCATGTACTCACAATGCTTGATGGATTGTGGGGGCATTGATATTAATTGGGAGTTATCTATTTTTTGTTGGGTGCCTTACTTTTTAGATTTTACCCACTCCCCCTTTAATATATATTGTAGAAATGTATTTTTTATATATAGTGACAAATTGACATATTCAAGTTTTGTAATGCTTTGACTACAGTCCTAAATTTTATCCACTTTTATCCACTCCCCCTTCAATATGTATTGTAGAAATGCCTTTTTCATATATAGTGACAACTTGATATATTCAAGTTTTGTAATGCTTTGACTACAGTCCTAAATTTTATCCACTCCCCGTTCAATATATATTGTAGAAATGCCTTTTTCATATATAGTGACAACTTGACTTATGCAAGTTTTAGGCACCCTAAATAAACTTCAGTTTATACAATTTTAGAATTGCATTTATGCTACATCTCTGCATTTTATTTAAATTCACCCATTCCCATGTCATGGTTGTTCCTCAATTTATGCCTTACGACGTTTCCTTTGCAACATCTGGTGCAAATGCTAGTTTAATTAAACCGGTCAAAACTACATGCCATGTCCCACGTCCCACGTTTATCTAGAATAAGTCATGATGTGAAAATTGAAGTTTAAGAGTTATTTAATGTTATTTTTGTTGGAAGAATCACTACACTTCTATGGAATCCGATTTCTATTTTAGGATCCTAGTTATTGGTTTGGAACGTTTACCAATATTTGTGGGTTTTGCTGTAATGTAAAACCTCCACATGGTATCAGAGCTTGGACCCAGTTTCAATTCCCCCTAGTTGCGTTTGAGTAGGGGTGTTGGAAGAATCACCGCACCTCTATGGAATCTGTAATTTCCACCCTCGGGATCCTAGTTACTGGTTTGGAACGTTTACCAACACCTACGGGTTTTGGTGTAACCGAAAACCTCGACAACCCTTCCTAACAAAAAGATCAGAAAACTTCCCTGGATAACAAAAAATACACATTACATACGCCTATTACATAAGTGGCTCAACCATAATTTATGTCTTGTTTATAGGTTAGAAAAACTTAATTGAAATTTACATAAAAATATTTAATTTTAAAATTTAATTTAGATTTTAAATATTTCATTAATTTAAATTTATTACCATTCTAAATCAAATAAAATCTTTCTACGCATATATTTTCAAAATGTTAAATTCAAATGATTTTATCATTATGAATGATTTATAGATCCTTTATAAATATTATCTTTTATTTTAATTAATGGAGCTTTAATTACAATAATAAAATATTGTTTTGAATTTAAGTAAATTAATTATCAAAATTTAGATTTTTTTTATGAGGATTTGTTTAAGTAAATTAATTGATTATTTACCGTATTCATTTTGAGATTTCAAAAGAATTTAGTTGTTGTATTTAATGTTCTAAGAGTGAGATCTAAATTAATATACAAAAGAAAATTAATAGATGTGATAAATAAAGTATTTTTTAACATTTTATTCATAATTTGCTTGTATCATTTTGAGAATTTAATATCAATTGCTAAGCTCTTTTTGAGAATTTTCATTGTTATTCCATATATTTTCCTAATGGGAAGAGATGAATTAATACATCCGGGCACAAACCAATGGAAATGATAAACAAGGTATCTTTTTACCTTTTCCTCATAACATATTTCCATCATTAAACCCTTTGTAGTCATAAGAATACATGCAATTGGGATAGCGGAATTTACAATGGCATGAAGTGAAAGATTTTGTTAGGGGAATTTCCTTCTAGAAGTGAAACATTTGTTAATGCAAAATTCATTTATGCATATATCCTTCAATCTTGTTTGATAATTTTATATGTAAATGAAACCCTAGGCATATTTTTCTAGTAATATTGGTTTGATACCTCAAATGTATTTTTGGTTTTAAATATGATATGAATTTGGAGTCTTAAGTAAGGAGTGCAAGTAGAGTGGCATTTTTGAGATTGGATTAGGTTTTCTGGATTGGAACCATGCTTGCTTTATTGCCTTCCTTCAACACTCTTTAGATTTCCAAGATTAATTACCTCTCTTAGTGAATTTTGAAATTTCTTTCATTATTTGGAATTTGAATTTGTGGGTAAGAAAATCATAAATCCCTAATTGATTGTGAGGTAACTTTGTGCTTTTCCTATGTCGTGTCCATGAAATTGGACCAAAATATTTAGTGCTAGTTTTAAGTGGATAGTCCACACAATCATACTTAGTAAGGGTGTTTGTCTCTCCATGGCATATTTGAAATTTAAGGATTCCAAAAAAACATGAGAAGCACATTTCTAACCACAAAGCTTATACATTTTTTGTAATATTTAATTTTTCTAAGATGAGGAAAACTAAAATAAGCAATATACTATTATTAAGAAAATGCTATTGCGTCAAAATGAAAAGTTACAATCTCTTAAGAAAAAAGAAAGTATTTTTAGATAATAAATTTCTACCTAGACTAAGGTCTCCCACTTTATAACATTAAATATCAATGAGATCAACCATAGAGAAGCTCAAAAAATATGTTCATAGATTATATAACAATGTGAATATAGAAGCATTGGAATCGCCTCTCTCCCATATTAAAAAAGATTAAATCAAACTCTCCCCTATTAAAAAGATTAAATCATAATAACTTTTAACATTTTTCAATGTAAAGATGTTATAAAAAGCTTATTTGTAATATATTTTTATCATCATCTTTTGTAAACACCAGTTTATTTTGTAAAATATGTTATTGACCTTTATTTATTATAATATTTTAATATTTATATTATTATATTGCTTGATGAAAATTCAACCATTTTTCAACTATGGATTTAAATTTTTATTTCCTTTCAGCGCTTTCTGCATTTCTAAGTTAGGAAGAATTGATGTTCATATATTTAAGAGGAAGATTGATTTTGTGGAATTGTAGATGTGGCTGTAAAATGTGTATTGAGATATTTTTAGTTGTTAAAACGTGATGCTGAGTAAACTTAATATTGAGACAATAATAAACTAAGAGATTTCTAGATCTTATGCCATTAGATACATATTAAAACAATAACCTGTAAAAATTATTATTATTCTTTTTATTTTATTTTTTAAATAATATGAAACACAAATAATTAAAGTATTATTTTTGTTATTTAGATAAAATTGTTTTAGATTTTTTAATATTTTTTTATTGAATAAATTTATTAAATAACTTCATCTAATTTACTTTAGGAAGTGATTATTAAATAAAATTTTTAAGTGAATATATTAAAGTTGAAAAATACATATAATTAATTTCATAAATAAAACAATAGTAGGTAATAAATATTTTGAAATATTACTATTAATATTACAAAGAAATTATATAAATGCAAGAAATAATTTAAAAATGTTTGAATTTAGTAAAAGGTTAATATTAAATATACATGATGATTATCAAAAATTAAAAATATAATAAATAAATATACATGGATCAATTATTAAAAATTAAAAATATAAAAGTTACATTCAGAAAATTTACAAATTAAGTTAAACTATTAAAAATGATTAGTTAACAAAATATTAATTCTAATATAACAAGTAATTGTTTTTATAATTTACTAATAATAATTAATAATGAATATTTTTTGTTAATTGATTTGTGTTACCTCAAAATATCCAATTACATCAATATTCAATTACTCATAAGTACAACAGAGTACACATTAATATATTCACTAACTGTTAGGTCTTATTATCTATTCTATGCATCACTTATATTAATATATTCACTAACTGTTAGTTCTTATTATCTATTCTATGCATCACTTATATCCTCGCTGATGATTTTAGGAATAATTTCCTAATCATGAATCCCTTAGATGAACATTTTTCCTTTTTTTCTTGCATATATCTATCCATTGTGAGGAATTATTAGGAACAAATGAAAATGGTACGATAATAGATGTTGGGTGGGTTCAAACATCCAAAGGATGTGATGGAATTGAACATGGACGAGTTGAAAGACTCGATTTATCTATAGAGGTTTTTTGGTGCTAAGAGTTATATGGCTGGTGAACTCTAGATTCCAAGGAAATTTTTTGGTGTTTCCATCCTCATGGTTTATTCTTGGTAGCTAAAGGCTAAGAGCACACATGAGAAGAATGGAAGGCATCCTAAGATGTCCAGGCCATTGACAAATCTTACAATGAAAATTCATAATTCCATAGCCAACGACTACATAAAAGCTAGGTCATTCTAGCAAAGAAGGATTTTATCTTGCAATGCTATTGTGAGATCTATTTCTACGCATATGCAAAAAAATGTAACAATACTCATATCTAGCCTCTTTGTGTGTAACTTGATGAGATGACCAATTGAATTACCCATTTTAACTAAAATAACTTGATGTAGCAAATGAATTAGTTATAAATCAATTAAATTGTGAAGTATTTAATTATTTTCAAAACACACATAATTTAAAATATATTCAATTAATTAAAATTAAAATATTTATAATATTTTAAATATAATATTCCCCGATGGGGGTGGTCACTCAGCACAACACATGGCAGCAGGACGGTGTATGGAGCCCATCTAACCTCCACGTGCCCCTTCAATGTGCTATAATGAGCAAGGCTATCATTAAGTTCTCGCAGGTGGGTGAGACTCTCACTTGCGGCAATGATATATTGCATGTTAGGCATAGGAATTTGGTTAGTGTGGTGTTTTTCACTATGAAGTGGGACGTTAGAGAGGGAATTGTGTTTATTCTTTGGATTTTCCTACCGAGATCACGACAACAGGAAAGAGTGTACTATGGGGAATGAGATAATTTAGAATGAGGGGAATTCTTGGCTAGGGATTTCCCATGGGATCCTGACACATTGGAGGTGGCCAAGGCTACGAGCCCTACCCTTGGGTACTATGGTCTATCAATCAACTAGCTTATGTTGTTGACATATGAGGGGTCTTACCTCGACTCTCAGAATAATTTTTTATTTGTTAGTTTGCTTCCTCCTAGTTTCTACTAGCCTTGCACTCGTTTCGTTTTGGGATGAAGGTTAAATGGAGATTTCTGTGGGTTGGCTTTTTTTATTTTGGAGCAATTTGCATAGTGTTGGTTCTCACTAAGACTCGCGTGGCTCGATGACCAGCTTGTCCCTAGTTTGGAGGGGAGAATTCTATGTGGGAACGAGTTGGGGTGGTATCGACAAATGACAGAAGAATCAATAGAGTGTTTCCAGTCACGACATATTCAGTTTTGGTAATTCATATTTTGAGCTAATTTCTCTTATGCATTTCTATATCAATTGGTGTTTCTTGCTGAGGTGGAGGTATTTATACAGGCCCCATGTAAGGTCTCATTCCAGCTCTTGGGGGCATGGTGGTCTTGCCACGCTCACCTTTAGTTTTCCTTGGACCACCTCCATGTTGCAATAGAGGGGTCATGCTCAATGGGGGGTAGAAACTCTTCATTACGAAGAGCAATAGAGGCAGAACAAGGGAAGCCACTCATCCTCAGAGAATATGACCAACAGGGAAATGAAGGAGGATGCTACAATCTCCCCCTTCTTCTCCCCAGGCCATATAATAGTGCCAACTACCTTGGACTCTTTAGAATCCCAGTTGCGCAATATTCAAATGAATATCGACATCATGCGAGAACATCGTTATGAGGTTCAAAATAAATTGGTAGCCTACATTAATGATCTTAAGCATCTTCAAAATGAAATATTGGACAACTTGGATAGCATTAGGCTACAACATTAGCGAACCTATGACCACCTTCATACTCTGGAAGCAAGGGTCGAACACATTGACTTCCACATGCATGAACATGCAGGCTAATTTGTTGCTCCTCTTGTCTTTCCTCCTAATCTACCTCCTTAATATGTTGACTCCTGCTCTCATTTATGTTCAATTTTGTTTATGTATGGTATGGATAATATGCCAATCATAAATAAAGGTTGGGAGTGAGCGTCTTCATTTCCCTCCAGGACCTACTCTCAAAAAAATTGTTCGGAATGAGAGAGAAGGGTCTGTTGAGACGAATTATATACACAGTTTCTCTTAGATAATGTAATGAAACCTTGTTGACTGACA
>APFE031314017.1:0-18933 GCA_000404065.3 Pinus taeda
CCCGTCATCGCCTGTTGTGCCATCCAAGATCACATGCATGTCAGTCCTTGGAGTACTCAACTAGTATCTATGCCCTCCAGTCTTGAGCAAATGCTCATGTGCAAAAGGGCAGCGGGCCTCCTAGATAGTGCATCTGCAGCCACACTTTGTTTTCCCTTGACATACTCATGCTGATCCACTTCTGCTGTCGCTCACTTAGCTCCTTTTGCTCCAAGAAAAATCTGACACTGTTGTGGTCAATCTTCACCTTAAACCAGTTTCCCACCAGATACTGACAGAAATTAGCTAGCGCATGCATAATGGCTAACATATCCTTGTCGTATATAGAATACAATCTCTCATGTGCCTATAAATTCCTTCTCTCAAATGCAATTAGGTGTCCCCCTTGCATCAAAACTTCTCCTAGACCCTCTGCACTATAGCTACCTCTCCCAAGGAGTGGGAGTTCTTCTCTTGCACCCAATTTGCTTAAAAATTGGGACGAATTCCCCAGCAATTACCTCCAGAACAACTCTGCAATGATAAATATGAGCTCCCCCTAGAGTTTCACTCGAAGTCCACTGAAGGAGGAGGTGAGATTCCTGCCACGAAAAATCTTGTGCTAAGCAACACGAGTTGACTTGGCTGAGCAACACAAGCAAACTAGAGTTCAATCAGCAAATGGAAAAAAGTTCCAAAATGGAGCTCCTCTCCTCTTTTCATCTTTGCTGCCTTGTCTCTCCTTGTGGGCCCTCTCATTCGACCTCCTTCCTTCTCTTCCCTCCAATTCGATTTTCTCCTCAAGGGAGTTCGAATTGCCTTTTGAAGTAGCCTCCACAATCCACTACTCATCTAATTTTCTCATTTCCCTAATGTTTATGGAGCCCCTTTCTCACAAAAATATAATTAGTGTCTCTTCACCCACTTTCCCTAAGTTTTGTACACAAAATTTGCCCAACACCCAAAATTGCAAAATTGTGATATTGTCTTGGAAAAATTTAATTGGAGGGAACATTACACTCTACTATTAAGAAGTTCACAAGGGGGAAGCTGCTGTAGATGGGGTTAGTAACCCTAAACGAGATCATCATGGGTGACATTTTGTTATTCACTGTTAGTTTATCTCATGGTATGTTAATGTCAAGATATTAGTTGGAGAAGGTGTATGGTCTATGTTATTGGACACTCCAAATTCAAAGCAAAGGTCTAAGATTGTCAAGTTTATGGTAAGAGATCATCAAGAATGTGACATCCCAATTTTTTTCCTTCGAAAATTTGTTTAGAACTATGCGTGGATATTTCTCTATTACACTGATCACCATGAGGTAAAAATACCATGCCATTGTAAACAATTTTAGTTTTGCAATTAATATAATGATGATAACCAACACTGGTAGACATGAACATGAATGCCTGTATGGGCTATGATACTACAAGTTGGGAAAGGTAAGGGGTGTAAAGGATTTTTTTTCCTTTCGTCTATCTTACCTCATCATCCTCACCTCATTTAAGCTTTGGGTAGTGGAGAAAGCCATTTTCCTAGAGTTAAATCATTATTCCTATACTTTAGCAAAGTGTCTCCCCTACATTTTTGGAACAAGAAGAAGTGTTGGGGAGGGCTTCTTATTAGGAGGAACACATGGGAAAGTCGAATGAGAGGAGAGAGATTGAAATAAGCAAGGAAAAGAGAATTTAGAGTGACCATAGTAGCAACGAAAAGAGTATCGTGATGCTATAGATCAGTCGAGCCATGAAATTAAGCCTTATTTCTTGTTGAAAGAGCCATGGAACTAGGAAATTTGCAAGGAAGTTCGTAACATCAATTGGACCTTTCTATGCCCTCATTAAAGAGTACTAGGGGGAGAGACTTTTGAGGGACTGAGAAGCAGAGAAGTCCTATCATGTTGTGAGTGGCAGGTAATGTGGGTGCTTGTGGTTGTTTTATGTTTTGTAAAACTTGGCAGTGGAAGTTATCCAGGTTCAATTTCTTGTAGACTAAACTCAGAACCATTGTTCATACTTCACCCTAGTAATATCATAATCTGACTAAGGCTGGAATTTTACAACAAACTACCGATGATTTGGGTGGAAATTGCTCAATCTCTTGGTTTTATTGATCATCTTCATTGCATTCATATAAGTTTCTATTTCTATCTCTGCTAATTCCTCACATTATTTTGGTTACATATTCTAAATATGTTATGGGTAAACAAATGGACATTTGTTGTGTATTTTAAATTAGTGAACCTATAAAATTGAATGTATTTTGTTAGAAGTAATGCATATTTTATAAGTTTGCATTTTCCTCTCTATATCCTATGTGGAATGAAAGAAATAGAATAAAGATTTTACTATATTGTTGCAGATTTCTACATCTTGCTGATATGATATTTCATTTAAAAACTAGGCATTTTCATGCTCGATAGTTTTCACAATCTCAGAGATCCATCTTTCTTTCTTGTGATTTGATGATAATACTATTTGAAGGTATACTTCGTCCTCATTCTATTAAACTGTGAAATGTATACTTTGATTGTTTTAACTTTTGACCTCTGGAAGGTTTTTCCCACAGATGATGTATTGAGTTTTGACAAACCCAAAATGATGTCTGGGTTTTAATGGTGATGTTTATTTAGGCCAAAGATGGTTCCAATTCTAGTAAAACACAATCTGCTATTATTACTATGTAATACTTTGATTGATTCTTGTGTATATGGCTTCATGTGTATTTTTTGATCTAGAGCCTTTCTATTATAAAATACTATCAAATTCCATTAAAATTGAACTAATGCAGTGCCCCAAAACCCCAGTCGTATGATTTAATTATGGACATAACCAAAACCAACTGTAGTAGCGTGAAGGGTTGAAGAAAAACTATTAGTGGAAGTTAGATGATTTGGATATTCGAACAACTTGATGTCTGGGAATTCCAGTGTTTCTCAAGTGTAAAACATTGTGGAAATTTATGGATGTACTAGATATCTGAAGATCTAGGCATCCAAAAAACAAATTTAAAGGAAATCTTTCAAATTTTTAGATAGCAGAGTCCAGAAGGTTAGAACCTAAAACTTTGGAACCTCACATGGAGGAACTCTAAGAGCAAAAACGGTAGTAAATTCAGGATCTCGAAAATCATCAGATAACGTGATCCAGGTGGATGTTGGTGGCCACCCACCCATCCCACTTGGACCCCCACAACTGTGTTTTTCAGTTTTTTCAGTTTCCGTAATTGTAGCACAATTTACTATTTTTAGCAGTTTTTCAGGTCCTGAACTTCCGGAGCCGTTTTGAGGCCCTAAACGACGTTTTTTGGGAAATCTGGGAGCAACATGGGTCAATGGATTAATGTTGGTATTATCAAAGTTGTAGTGCTCGGATAGATCTTTCTAACGAGCTATTGTACACATCAAACGGAGATCGGGTGCCAAAGTTACGACCCTGGGAAGTTGATGTACCAACTTACCCAAAACGAGGCCCACAATTTGGCGTTTCATTTTCTTCGGTTAGGTTTTGGGATGTTAAGGGTTTTCCATTATTTCTCAACAATAAATAGGCCTTCAAGCCTCATTGTAACACAGTTCAGAGGCATGTAGCCACCACATCTCTTCTCAGAGATAAGCTACCATCGCCCTAGCTGGTTTATTTCCATTTCTATTTGTAAGTATATTTCAGTATTTTACATTAATGAAATGAAGTATTATTTCCGCTGCATCTTTGTCTATATGGTTATCTCTGTATTTTGTTGCGTTCCTGTTTAAAGCCGGATCATAACAAATATAAAATGAAACAAAAACCTGGATCTCTACGCAAAGTGGAGAGTACACGCAGTACACATAGATGCTAATTAAACTAGACACATGTCATTACATAGCGGTATGAATGGGTGAAGATGATGTGGCATGATGTCACTACAGACATGCAAGTATTGACAGTGGTTGTTGACATGGCATGCTGCCATGGTGTGTCAACATGGCATGAAGATGTTGCAACATTGTGATGTCGCATCCACAGTGATGTGAGACGTTACATATGGAAATTTAGAATTTAGAATTTTGTAAAAATGACATTTGTTAGATTTTCCTATATGTCAAATGGTCCGGATTGTTGATTTTGGGCAGCATCGGATGTGATCTAGCTCCGAAATTTTGTGGAGGGGCTAGAACATATGAGATCTCCAGAACCCGTAAATCGTTTGGAGAAATTCCACCCGGATGAGAAGTTATTAAAATAATTAATATTTTTAATGGGTTCATAAGTCTAAACTTAGGAAAATAAAAATATTAATGGGTATTAATAAGAATATGGGTGAGAAACTTGTAAGTGACGAGGATTAAGTCTTTTTTAATCTTATCCATTGGTTAGAGATTATATCACGGTCGTTGATTCATCAACAGGAAAAGTATAAGAGAAGGCTTGAGGGTCAGTTGGAGATACACCAAGAGATCAAAGAGTTCGATTTTTTTGGGGCATGGTTTGTTGAGAAAGTCAGGCTAAGTGATCTGAGTTGCAGTGAGAGGGGCAGTTCGGTAGAGGGACTTCATTCCAAGGCCGAGGATACATAGCAGAGAGGTAGAGCAGCAACAAGAGAGGCATCGCAGCTCCAGAGAGGGTGATGTAGAAGTTAGAGGGGTTGACGCAGTTCCTTAGAGGCATTGCTGGGGTTTTTCTGTGGGGCAGAGAGAGTAACAGTTTAGCGTATCGACTTCTGAGCAAGGAAGGCTCACTAGGAAGGTGATGCAGCACCTAGAGGAGGTGACGCAGTTCCAACGCAGAGCTTGGAGCAACCATCGCTGCCCAGCACTGGGAAGAACAATTGTCATCTATGGGGTTTGATCATCTAGTTGCTGGAATTGTCAAATATATGTCTCCGAATAGAGGTACTTCTGCCAGGTTATTCTCTGTTGGGTGAGCCAGAGTTGGCACCCTAGTTGTATTCATAAATCTTCTTAATAATACAAACCCTCTATATGTTGCCCCGGTTTTCCCGAATTAGGTTTTTCCAGGGACAATTGTCCAAAAATAACGGTGTCCTTGTCTCAGTTTATTTCATTTCATGATCTGCATGTATGTGTAGTTTGCAATAGTGTTTTTCATCATTGTTTAAATAATTAAATAACTTGTTGAATGTAAAGAACAAGTAGGAGATGATAAACCAGTGATTGCAGTAGGATTTCTGATGCGTAGATTCAGAAATTCTCACACGGATATTGCATTGTGTTGACATCATTGATGGCATGACAAAGGAGTGTTGGTGCTAAACATGGAAGGCCCAAGGATACCAACGTGGCGAGTGATGTGGATGGTGGATGTTCTAGATATGAAATACAAAGAATTGGTTTTCTTTAGTTGGAATTTCTAATTTTTTTGGATAAGCAGATGATTTGGAAATCCAAATGTTTGATCGGTTGACTAGGCGCCTAAGCCTAGATCTGAAACCCAAAAGAATGGAGAAGAGTGGAAGAGAGACAATGGATGAGAAATGAAAGTTCGGATCTGGATATGACTGGGCAAGCCAATGTGTTTGGCTTGCAAAGGTGGTGCAGGGAACAAGTGACACATGAACATGTCTATCGCATGTAAGTGATGGATGCTAACATGACAAAAATGGAAACTATTTTGAGAGACACATATTTATGTCTATAGTTTAAAATTTGATAAAACTTATATCATTGGAAAATTGTCAATGGGTAGAAGACAATTGTGACCCTAAAGAAAGTTTGATAGGGTTAAAGGAGGAAGAAACTTGAGATATTTCTCTAAATTAGACTAAAGAGTTGAGAGTGAAATAGAAAAATGAGACCATAGAAAATAAAATTTGAATCAAGAGTGTATATGGTATTCCATTATATATTGTATTCCATTATCTCAATTTTGGTTAGATACAATTTTTTATTTTATTAAATGGGATAGATAAAAAGAACAAGGTCAAGAACATGATGCAGTGAAAGTATCTTTTGTGATGTGATTGGTTGTATGGGAAATAATTGGTTGTGATGTAGTATAGTGTTTAGTAATATTTATTTGAAAGAAAGTGTTAGAAGGACTGAAATTTCAGGGAGGAATAACATACAATGTTTTCTAATGTGTTTTTGATCAAGTTGTAAACAAAAGGAGTGTAAAAGGGAGTACTTGAAATAGGGAGTAGCTCTCACTTTTAGAGAAAGGGTTAAAACTGCGTAGCTCCTCTTAAGTGGTTTATCATGAGAAGCAATAGCGTGCTTCCTAACTTAAGGTTGCAAGGATTCATCCATGTTGGAATTAGGCACTCCAATATTGGACAAGCTAGTTATGCATGTACATAGTGAGAATGATAAAGATGGAGACATCAATTACATGCATGACTTCAATGAATACAAGGAAGAATGAATCAGCAAAGGAAAGCATTATGCTTCTATGGTATTTGGGGAAAGGTTTAAAAGTTGCATAATATAATGGGGCATATCACTGTAAGCTCTATATAAGCATATGTACCCCTAGTTTGGTTATGATCTGGCATTCAACAATGGTTGTGGCATTAGACTCATAGTTGGAGGTTTGATGTTCATTGTTGATTTTTCTTGAAGGGGAGATTGTTTGCCATTATAAGGAGTTGTTAACACTTGTGTGTTGGGAGAGCCATTTGTTGGCTGTAAACTCTATGGTGGTGTTGGACAAGGTTTGTCGGAATTGAATCAAGTAAGCTGTAAACTCTATGGTGGTGTTGGACAAGGTTTGTCGGAATTGAATCAAGTAAGATTCGAAGAGTAAATGTTAGTAGATTGCGAGGTGCTTTAGCTGCATTGATTAGTTTTTGGAAATTGTTAGTGGAGTTGTTTGGTAGTTTATCAAGGAGTTGAATGAACCACGCGAGTGAAGGACTTTATACTAGAATAATGGTTACAATGGTTAGGCAACCATGTATTTTAGTCAATAGTTATTCCTAGTATATGAACTTTAACACTTTGAAAGTAACTAGAGATACAAATACTAGGTTAGACTAAATGAATACTAATATGGGATCTAGAGATACAAATACTATGTTAGATCTTGAGGAAGCATTATCCTGAGGAAGCATTTGTTAGTAAACTAGAGAATAATGATTATCTCATTGAATAAGACAAATACTCATTAAATCAAAGTATTGGAATAGTTAATTCATACTTGTCATATATGTCAATATTTAGTAATATAATTTTTTTTATTATAGAGAATTGTCAAATAGAAATCTCTATACCTTCTGGGAAAAAAAAAAACTTAAACTTTTTAGAGTGGTTTTAGAAGCCTGATAAATAAGAGAGAAAATAATTCTTAATTTAATGCGTAGTTAAGACACTTTTTCAATGAATTATGATTGTAATAAGGTTTTGCGTCAAAAGTTTTTATGTATTTACATGTATAGAAATACATTCATTTATATGAAAGAACAATCCAATAGATTTATTGCATTAGCCACACAATCATTGAAACGTAGACGTATCAATTTGACGTGTTTTCCCAATTTTTCATGCGTTGTCTTTCCATAATCATTCTGTTAAGGTTCAGTGGATCATCGTCAATTCTTTACCCCTGCTTGTGATATTACAAAATCAATTTAAACTGAAACATAATTAGAATGTCTAAAACTTTAACCTCTTAACATGTGTAGCTTAAAAGTGGTTCTTAGCTTCTAACTGGATGTTGAGTACTGTTACTGAACAATATCATTCTTCTGCTTTTACAATAAGAAGCAGGCTGCGCTTTGCTAGAGGATGCTATATGATATTGATTATTACACGAATATAGTAACGCTTGTTATTTTTTATATTATTTTTAAACCACCTTCGTTTTTCAGAGTCAAATTTTCATTTATTTTCTTGAACATGGCAATCATTACATAATTGAATACGTAGCACTTCTAGAGCAAGGGAGTATAGCCTTCTTATCTGGAGCTTAGGTGGCCAGAAGTTAGAATTTGGAAAAATATCACAATGTAGTTTATAGTATTATGAAGTTCTTAAGTTTAATTTTTATCAGGAGTCTTATTCTCGCAGGCCCACTTATTTTTAACATATTACTGTGTCAGGGATTTGAGCTTTAATAATTTTACAGGAAGAATTCCAGATTCACTCCAAAAGTTAAACAATTTGACATTCTTGTAAGTGGATTGCTGGACGAAATTATATTTATTTCAATACCTACAATTTTGTGAACTGCAATGTAAAACTCTATCAACCTAATATATGGCAGGTCTTAAGTAAAATTACGTGCAAGTAGCTTACATAGCTAATTTACATTGCAATGATTGCAGGTTCCTTGGAAATAACAACTTATCGGGGAAACTTCCTTCCCAAAAGAGTGCATCGCTTTCATACATGTAAAAATTCTCTCTTACGACCTACGAAACAAGCAAATACATATACATATGTTCGTTTCTTCGCTTATTTCTTACTTTCTTTGGTAAGATGTGACTGCCTATCCACATGGACATGCATAGTGCAAACTGTATTTCGGGTGGATGCATATGCATTTCAGATGCTCTGGACATGCATAGTGCAAACTGTATTTCGGGTGGATGCATATGCATTTCAGATGCTCTTTCCATAATGTACGGCTTAATTAATGTGTATTGCTCTAAATACATGTCCGATGTTCGTGTTCGCTGGCAGCAAAGTTGGTTCAAACCAATGGTTCCATAAAGGGATTATATTCTAATAGGTTTGCTCTAGTAGGTCACCGCACTAATGAGTCGTAAAGGGATTATATTCTAATAGGTTTGCTCTAGTAGGTCACCGCACTAATGAGTCGTATTAGAGATACAGTTGCTAGATTGCCTTGGCAATGAATAGTTTCCAACCAATGTTGATGCAAGCTTATAATTAAGAGATAATAAATAACAGGGTTAGATGTAGTGTACTTTATGGCTGCTAAGGCCAGATTAGTGCGTGCCTCACTCATGGATCGTTTTAGAGAGATCGAGTTGCTAGATTGCCTTGGTAATGAATAGATTCCAACGAATGTTGATGCAAGCTTCCCCTCTTAATTACAAGAATAAATAATAGAGTTAGATGCAGTACTTTATAGCTGCTAAGGCCAGATTAGTGCGCGTGAAGATACATTTGCATCGATACTTATCTTTTTTAGGAAAGAAATAATTTTTTAAAAATAAAAAATAGAATTTCATTTAAGAAAGTACCCAGGATGAGGAAAAATGAAAGATTAACTGACAACAACATAAATTTGGAATCCGCTACTTTCTCCTTCAACATCAATATTACAGTAATAATTAGAACATATATAAAATAGCAAAACTATTAACGTTAAGACGGAAGTGTAAAATAAATTTTAATTTAATTTAAAAGCTAAGACTACATGGATCAACACTCAGCTACTGAGATGATTAAAAGTATAATCAATACCAAAACAATTACTTTTATAAATTTTAACATAGAGAAGTGAAAGAAATTTTAATTTAATTTAAAACCTAATACTCAGTAAATTGAAAGAAGCTTCTGAGATAGTAAAAGTATAACAAGTAAAATGTACATGAGAATGCGCAAAAACTAATTCCAATAAAGAGTGAAAATATAAAGCAACATTAAAAAGAAATAATAAATTTATAAACAAGTTTTAAGGGATAAAAAGATGGAAACAAAAACAAAAGTATGACTTGTTTTAGAACCAGTATAGTTTTATTTCATACAAAATGTTCTTTTAGAATTTGATTTCCCAGCAACTAAATCAGCATAGACATCTAAATTAAATGGCTAATAAATTTCCAGAGGCATCAATTTATGATAAGCATCAAAACACTTGCTTTATGGTACATCTCATATTATAAAAATTAAAAATCAATTAAATTATAACTTTATTTCAAATTATTGTTATTTTTCTATCAAAACGAACAGGTAAGAGTATTTCTATTAATAAAAACTACATAGGTTTTTTGAGCTCATCGGTCTAATCAAAATGCTTGTCATCTCTAAGGCTACAAATCCTTCTTACACTAAACACATGACCATTGTAAACTCTACAAAAGGTACCAAGTATATAGCAAAATTTCCATAATAACCTAGAAAAGAAGAGAAATGAATTACATCAAACTCCGTTGAACAACTCAAAATACGAACCTCAACAAATACCATGATCAGCAACATTCGAACCCCATGACGGACAGGTACTCTTTCTTTCCACAACAACATTAGCATCAGCTCCTTCCAAATCTTGTTGCACATTACCAAACCTGGAAACCTCCAATGCAAACATGCGAGCACAAAGAGAATGAGCTTCCTCACGCAAACCTTCCTGAGATTTCTCCATATTTGTGTGATGCCTTTAACAATTTTGCCTCCTAAAAGAGCTAAAAGGGACAACTCTACCTAGCAAACATATCCTCCAATTTCTGGATAGATGCCAAGAGTGCTTGAGTCACATCAGAACCCTGTCGAGCACCAAGATGGCGTTAAAGTTCTCTAGAGAAGTCGAATTATCCTCCATCTCTAAACACAGACCCAACACCTAGCAAACTAAGAAACCAGATTCGTCCTAAACCCTTTGCATGTCTCAAACCAGTCGAATTGGACATGATTAAGTGGGACACGTGTCCTCCGATCGTTTCCAAGAATGAGTCCATCGTGTCCCAATTCTGGGACACGTTTCCCCTTGATTTGCATGCTGCATGACCCATAAAGGCCGGTTTTGGGTAATTTCTCCCTCACTTTTCTATGTCTCTCTTGTTGTGGGTGTGTGAGAGCTAATAACAAAGGGTTTGGGAGCATTTTGGAGGCGATTCGTCTTATTTACAAGTAGAGGGATGAGTGGTTGAAGGGAAATACAAAGATGTGGGATGTCTTTCTTGATGATATGGGTTCGAACAACAGTGTTGAGTTGGCATTGGCCAACTTGGATCTTAATGAGCTAGTGCTAGAGCTTGTCACTTTTGATGATGGTGATACTGTTGAGGGGTCATCCTCCACACTAGCAGATGCAGAGATTACATTGTATACAGAGGAGGAGGATGCAGTAGAGGAGAGCATTGGTGGCCATGATGATGATAGTGATGTTGATTTTGATGATGATGATTGATGACTCATGAAATACCTACTGCCTTGAGGCTTGTAGTTGTTTTGTATTTGCTCTTTCTATTTTCCATTGGCATTGCTACTACCTATGTAACACATTTTGATTTAGATGACTTAAATTTGTCGCAATTGTATTTGTATGCATAATGTTACTTTGTAAAACTTACATCTAGATGAAGATCTATGTTTGAAACAATGAATTTGTATTGTGAATGAGAATTTGTGTAAGAAATATCTAATTTTTAATATGTGTGTGTGTGTGTGTCCTAACATGTCTTGATCTAGGGGGTCAACGTGCCCGTGTTGGACACTCGAATTCTCGTGTCCTGCGTGTCCTGTGTGTCCGTGTGAGGTGACTTAGCTAGTGAATTAGCACTCTATTAAGAATTCTCCCTACTTTAATGACTTGATGGAATTGTTATTTTTTGTAGCATCAAATGGTGTTATTGTCTCAAACTTTGTGGAGAGGCTAAAACATGGGTGATCTCCAAAACCCATAAATCGTTTTTGGAGATTCCACCTAGAGATAACTTAATTAAATTAATTGACCATCATTTAAATTTTTCCTAACTTCGGAAAATTGGTTAATTAATAGGAATTAATTGAGAAAGGTGAGAATTTTCTAGAAACTCACACAGATTAACTTAAAGATGATCTCAACCATCGATTAAGATTTAGTCTTGGCCATTGAAGTCTCAACTAGAAACTATAAGAGGAGGTCGATGAGTAGATGGAGAACACACTAGTACAGATACTCAATGATCTAGACAGTTCGATTTTCTAGTGCAGGTGATTCATTAGAAGAGATCGAGTCATAAGTGGCAGAAGAGTGAGGTAGTATTCCAGTGGAGGTTTCCAGTGCTAGAGGAATCGGTTTGAGGGAGTGCAAATTTACCCACAAAGAGACTATGCAGGGGTTGCGCAAGCAGCACGTAGAGACAGTTCGATCTAGGTAGAGGAGGGTTCAATTCAATTGCAAAAAGGTCGAGAATCAGTCCAGAAGTTCTAGCGAATCATCTCTAGAGGCAAAGACAACAACAATCAGCGGTTTTCGGAGGCAGAGCAGAGGGGCTTGCGTAGAGGCTCACGCAGGGGTTGAGAAGACGACCTATAGAGCCAGTTTCAGGAGCTGATTTCTATCGTGGTGTTGTAGCGGCTACAACCACCCTCCAAAATTTTGCCTTCACGTTGTTTTGGAGCCTCCCTCCTCTAAATCTTAGCAGCTTATCTTGCACTGCTCAAGTACCTGTGTTTCATTCAAGTTTATCTTTCACTTTGCAGCTTGTGTTTGCTTACTTGCTTTGTTGGCTAACCACAAGCTGACCCTATGACTTGGTTTACATCCAATTCTTGGGTTGTCTTGAAAAACTACACAGTCCTAGAGGGAAACTTGCCTTTCTCTTAGGAATTGCGCAAAGCAACCTAACAACCTGCCTTGCTCTAAGGAATTGCGCAGAGCATGAGAGGCGGTGAGAGCCACTCAACCCAGGAATTGCGTAGAAGCATTCCTTCAGCCGCTACCCGATGCATGCGTCGGCAAGTTTCTCAGTTCCCTCGAGAACTGCGCAATTTCTCCATGTATGCATGGCAGCCTTTCCCGAAGAAGCAAAAAAAGAAAAAAGCATCCCTAAAAATAGGGATCTATTTTTAGCACTGGGAGTTAGACTCAAGTCATTTTTAGAAACTTCTCGCCACTGGTCACTTTTTCCTAGATTTTTGGCATGTGCGTCATAAACCGTGAATCTACCAAATCTATTTAATGGACGCCCCAGAGCTCATTCTACACATTCGATCTTGGAGTTCTAGCATTCTGGAGGCATCTAGGAACCTTCGGCAAAGTTGGCACAACTTTTCCGGGTAAGTTTTGTTTTTCAAGTCTTTTGCTACCTTTTTTGTCTCTTTTATATCCTTGGCTTGTGTGAGTGTTCTTTTGCATGTTTTACTGAACGATCGTTGGTGTTTTGGTTTGTTTTAACTTGTAGAAGTGCTATTTCAAGTTTTGCATTTGTCTTTCTTGAGCGTCGTATGCATAACACTGTTTTTACACCAATGGTCGTCGTTGCGGTGACTCTCCCCACGAGCTTCGTTGTTCATCCGTTTGAATGATTCCTGCATTGGTGTTGATTGCATGCATGATCATTCACTCCTATCTGCACCATCCTTCGCTCATGCATTCAGATCTACTCATTTTCAAGTTGCTCTTGGGCAGATTTGAGCTGCCTTGGCTCAGATTTTGCTTTGCCTGGTATGCATTGCATATTCCTAGATCTCAAAGCTCTGCCTTGACTCCAAGAATAGCGCTGAAGCTGCTTGTCACTGGCCTCCAGCTATGCTTTGTGCAGTTCTAGGAGACAGTGCCCAGTCTTGCCCACCGGGATTGCGCAATGCGCAGTTCGAGTTAGCAATCAAGCTAGACTGAACTGCGCATTGCGCAATTCCAGTCCACAACCAACCTCACTGCACTGGGCTCCGCGCAATTCCAGTCAATAGCACATCTCACTGGCAGCTAAGACTACGCAATGCGCAGTTCCAGTGGACAGTCCCACAACTCTGAGAGTCACTGCTACGCAATCTTGCCCAACAGTCACCCATCTTGTTGCATGATCGATCCTTAAAGTGCTTTGTATTTTTAAGTTGACATTTTCTTGTCGTGAATGTTTGCTCTGTCTCCAAGTACATCAATTGTTGAGGAGTCTCTCAGCAGTACAGGCATCATGGTTTCCAAGAGAGCTGGATCAAAGGACATTGTAGAGAGTAGCACTGGAGACGTGGTTGAACAAGTGCGAATGGACTTTCCCATCTATGCAAACACGTAGTTGTTCGTAGAGAAGTATAAGGCGCACTGAGAAAGCAAACTGTGCAGATATAGGTTGAAAAAGCAAAGCAACCAGTAGATGTTGAATAGGGTGAGCAGGTGTAGGTTCGGTAACTTGCTCAATAGGTTGAGCAGTTGGTTGAGGCAACAAACATGGCGACAGAACATGAGCTACAAGACCAAGACATCGATCTCATGCCGAGGGCATCCGAGGTCGCACCACAGTGTCTGCCACCTCCATAATCACAACCAATCCCGAGCAAGCAAGGAGAAGTTGTTCTCCTTGATGATGATTTGCAGACAAATGTGTACAATCTGGCATTTGACGAATCACAATAGAGAATTGTACAGGCATGAAGAAAGTAGCTCCCAGATGATCATACATCACCTGCGCACACAGAAGAAAGGGTGATTATACCAGATGTTAGAAGAAATCCAGTTGCCATGGCCAAGGCTTCTAAGGCTTATGCAAAAGCCACGAGTTCAACGGTCAAGTTCTTGATAGTAGAGAATGATCAAATGGCGAAGGACTTGCAAGAGGCCAGGCAGAGAATAGAGCAGTCTACAGGATTTGCCATGATAGAGATGAACAAAGCGATAGTGGTGGAGATATCAACTTTGGAGGCCACCATGCGGACAGTGTATAGAAGATTTTTCACCATGCACAAAGCAGTTGTCCATCTATACGGCTTTCAGCAACAGTGCACGCAAACAACCCAAATTCTCAAAGACATTCACACTGCTATTGCGCACATGAAAGAATGGACAATGAGGTAGAAGGGAGCCCTGCTTTACTTGCACAAGAGGATGAAGCTAGAGGATGAGCTAGACAAAGCACGGATTCAGATGTTGATCTAGAACTATAAGCAGCTCCCTCCGCTCATCACTAGCATTGAGGCTTCCTATGCATGGTTGTTCAGGAGTCTGGATGTCATAGTGCGAACGCACAAGATCCCTTCCATCGGAACCCTCACCCATGCCATGAAGAAGAACCAATTCATGCTAGATGTCGACAAGTACATAAAGCAGTTGATGCGCGAAGCCACCAACGATGACTTGCAGCTCAACGCAAAGAACATGCAAAGGTACATCGGTGGTCTACCCACACTCAAGTCAATGTTGCGCATGCTTCAGGATGAGATGGACAAAGGTTTCAGAACCATATACCCAGAATCCGTGGAGGCAAGAGTCCGCTTCGACAAAGATGTCACCAAACAGTATGGGGACACAATAGCGTAGTACCAAGCTTGGTATTAGTTCGTCACTGAAGATCACTACGAGGAGGTTACTGAGTTGGTCTTTCCCCAAGACCCCGAGTGATGTTGTTTGTCTTGTCAGGCTGACTCAAGCCTATTTTTGTCCCACATGGCTATATGAGGAAATTGTATTATTGTAAACATGTTGTAAGTGAAATTCCAAGTGTCTTTAGTGGAATGTGAACAATTACTATGTAATGTGAAGAGTCATGAGGGTAGTCCAAGAGTCAAAGGGGAATGTCAAGGGTCACCCCACCCTTTGCTATATATAGAACCTCATAAATCATAGTACAGGATTTTGGGAGCCAAGCTTTTGGCTAGGCATTGCTTCAAGAAGGCTTGGAGAGTATTGTGATGAGCCTTGGCTTCTCCATAGTGCAGAGAAAGTACATCTCTTTGGAGGAGTAGGCAGTGTTGCCTATAATGTTCCACTATTGGGGCTAGTGGTTGTCAATGGTGTATGTATGGATGGAGTTTTCACTTAATGATATATAATAGAACCAACACGTTTTCATGCATACGTTGTTATTGTAGTTGGACTATTCTGGTTGCTTTAGCAATGTATGTTATTTAACTTACGCATTTGTGTATGAACTATTTTGTATGCAATTGTATGAATCTTTTTGCAAACGTGTTGTTGGTTTAACCCGTCACTTTGGATTGTGGACTATTCTGCTTTCCAGCTTGTTATGTCATTCAACTCGTGTGTTCCTTTCATCTTGCGTACTAGTACAGGCTTCTAAGGGGCACACTTCATTTTTCCCTCCGTGTGTTAGAACCCCCATGCATCTCACTTGACTCTCTGCAAGGTCACACACTTGCTTCCGACAAAGATATCACACTTACCTCTGCGCGCTATCACAGTCAAGGCATTTCTTTATGTTAAAATTGGCAACTAGGTCCAAACTTCATGTGGGTCACCTTATTCATGGATGCTAATATTTTTATTAGATTCCTCTCATCGAGAGGTGTAGGATTGATCTAAAGATCATGCGATTCCGATAAGTATTTATGGAGATATGAATTTATTTTGATTATGGACTAATTGTCAAAGTCGACCCCCAACTTATGTAGGCTCAGAAGCCCAACAGACACATCTATTCAACCCCAACGTTTTGCATATAAATACAAGAAGTATTCTCCTCATTTTCACACTTCACTCTCAACGCATCTCTCTCTCTCCTGCATAGAAAGGACTCTTCCCTCACACATGTGGAAGGAAGGACGCAGATTTTAGGGCTCCAATTGCAGATCGGAACTTTGACCAGTGTTGACCATCATTCTCTCTCCGTGGACTTCGCAGTAGGTGAAACTGACTCTCCTTGGAAGGTCGCATTTTTTGGTGAAGGAATCAAGGTGATCCGACCACCGGTTTGACAGATATTGACTGCCCTAGTTTAGGGCTGATGCCGCTGATACTGCTGATATAAATCAAACTTTTGTACTATTTTCTCTTTGTTGAATTATTGAAGATAAAAGAAAATTTGATCAAAGGGTTTCCCCATATTGGGGTTTGTCCCTAGCTAGCCGCCACATCTTGTGTCTCTTGTCTTGGCTTGTTTTTTGTTGATTGTTTAAATGTTCTATCAGCACTTTACTTAATGTACATGAGATTGGTAATCTGTGGATAATAAAAAGAAAGATAAGTAAATTGCTCTAAGCATAGAACATACCATAAATTAACATGGTATTAGAGTTGAGGTGAAGACAAAGCCCGAGCAAGAGTAAGAGCAATCACCGAAGAGAAGATTGGCAAGGCTATCATAAAAGAACTATGGGGTCCTCAACACTCTTCCCCACCGAAGACAAGCTCCGTGAGAAGTCTGACTATCACGGATGGAAGATGTCTCTCAATCTGACTTTAGAAGATCAGGGAGTGTTGGACCATGTGAGAGGCAATATTGTTGAGCCTCCATCAAATGCACCTGCTGCTGCCAGGAACAAATGGAAATCTAGAGAAGTCAAAACAAAGAAGATCATCCGAGACTCTATCGACAAGCGCTTGGTGGCCTATACTTCTGAGCTGAACACCTCCAAGGAAATCTATGATAGACTGGTAAGTTTATTTAAAGTTAATGATGCAATCAAGTTCTGTTTCATAGAAATAAGCTGAAGGAAATTAAGAAGGGCAAAGATGAAAATATGCAAGCATATTTCTTAAGAATCACTGAGATCAAGAACGATCTCCTATCTATTGGGGAAGTAATTCCTGACAGGGAAATGGCACTCACAACTCTTGGAGGACTACCATTTGAATGGTATATATTCAGGACTACTCTCCTCAACAATAATGTAATTCCTGGATTTGAGGAATTAATGGCAAGATGCATTCAAGAAGAAGCAAGAATGGAAGAATAGGAAATGCCCACACTTAAAGGTCATCCTGCTGCCTTTTCTTCTCATGCTAAAAGAAGAAACAATTCTGAGGCTAAATCCAAAAAGAAGACTGGACCAAAGGGTGGAAAAGGACGATGTTACCATTGTAATAAACCAGGTCATTATGCAAGGGAGTGTCTTGATAAAAGGAACTCACACCGGGATGATGATCAAAATCCCTCTCAAGGCAATCAAAGAAATGGCAGGTCAAATGGCCAAGGTAAAAGGAGTGCTGGAAATCAAGGAAGAGGGCAACCATTCAAGAAGGCAAGAAATTCCAGGTATGAATCTAACGCTGTTGACAATAAGCAGGATGAATATTATCTACCAGCTGCTCTATCTAGATCTGTTCCTCCGAACTCGCTGGGAAATTGGCTTATTGATAGTGGTGCCTCAAGGCACTTCACTGGTTACAAAGAAGTTCTCCATAATCTGATAGAGAAAGAAACCAATCTGGAAATTGTCCTTGGAGATAATATGAAATATCCCGTGAAAGGTCTAGGCAATGTCTCTCTTAAATTGAATCAAGGTAATACAATCCACCTACAGGATGTATTATATGTACCTGATCTCAAAAAGAACTTCGTGTCCATTTCGGCAATGGAAGACAAAGGCTACAAGGTGGCTTTCAGCGATGGCAAGGTACGTGCATGGAAAAACAATATTAAAGATGCCTTCACTCTTGGGTTTCGAGTTGATTCATTATATCAGGTCGGAGGAAGTCCGCTAGGTGTCATTTCTTGTGACACATCTCTTCAGTCCGACCTATGGCATCGGAGGTTTGCTCACCTTCATTATAAAGCTCTACCTGATGTAAGAAAAATGGTGACCGGGATGCCCGAGTTCAGATTAGAGCAAGAAGGTGTATGTCTGGGATGTGCTGAAGGAAAGCTAAAAAGGGGACCATTCCCCTCAAGCCAAAACAAGACCTCCGATATATTGCAGTTAGTTCACTCAGACATATCTGGTATGATGCATGTGAACTCCTTGGGAGGATATTCATATTACCTCACTTTTACAGATGACTATTCTCGCAAGACTAGGATATACTTCTTGAAAAAGAAGGACGAAGTGTTCTCCTGGTTTCGACACTTCAAAGCCTTGATCGAGAATCAAACTGAAAAGAAGATCAAGATCTTAAGGACTGATAATGGGACTGAGTATGAATCTAATGAGATTCATGACTTTTGTAAAGAGGCTAGAATTAAGAGGGAGACTACTACACCGTACACTCCTGAACAGAATGGTGTGGCGGAAAGGAAGAACCGTACGATTGTGGAAGTTATCCGTGCTATGCTCCATGATCAAAGACTTCCGAAGTTTCTATGGCCGAAGCTGCAAACACCGCCGTATATGTGCAAAACCGATGCCCCCATCAAGCATTGGGTTCCAAGACTCCCGAAGAAATGTTCACCGGTAAGAAACCTGACGTATCTCATTTTAGAATTTTTGGAAGCCCTGTATATTTTCA
>APFE031314018.1:767-64644 GCA_000404065.3 Pinus taeda
AGTTTCCTTTACTACCTTTTCACCATTAGTAAGTATTTCTTGTAGAAAATTTGTGAAATTTGTCTTCAAATCTGCCATACCTGTCTTCAATTCTTCCATGTCTGTCTTCAAATTTGTCTTCTGATCATCCATCTTAGCTTCCACACCCTTTATCTTAGATTCCATGCCATTTATCTTAGCTTCTGTTAGCTTTTGTGAGCGTGACATTTGTTTCACTTGTTCTTGTAATTTTGATATATCATGTAGCATTGCTTCCTCTTCTTCATGAGTCATGCTAGAGCTTTCAGGTTCCCTACTAGGTGTTTGCATTTTCTTTCCTCAGGGCATCAGTTACTGATACTAATGCTCTACTATGCCATTTGAATTCCTTCAAAATAATTTTTCAAACCAAGTTTAAGCAAACATTTAAAAAATCTACACACTTTTTTTCACTTTGTAGGAGCTCAATATTTCCTCTGATGTATCTATGTAATTTCGCATCATCCAGTTCTGAAATTGTGACCTGCGGTAGCCCTCTGTGTTTTCTTTCCAATGCCACTAGTCTGATCCCAATTGGATTCTCCAATGAAGAGTTATGCCAAATCTCCCACAGTGACCTGATTATATACTAATTCATTAGAGTGAATTTTACAATGTGTCACGTGTCCTTGTTTCAACCTTTTGCTTTGAAAAATATATGGAAGAAACTATAGTTCGTCCTCTTTTTGTGCTTTCTTACAAAATTTCAATCTGATGCTCAGAGAGAAAGTTATGACGATTTTCCCTAGGTCACCTATTTGGAATGTAATTCAGGAGTCTACAAAAAGGCCAACTTCCTCAGATCATATCTTCACAAATATAGCGCGAACATTTTTGAAATTTGGACCCGAGATTCAACACGATTTCTTCTCAAATGGTTTTTTTTAAGCTTCTGAAACGCCGCAGAAAAAAAGTTATAGCGAAAATTCCACGATGAACTATTTGGAGTAGTGAAACCCTAAAATCCAAAGCTCTGATACCAAATGTTATGAAACCATCTCAAGAAAAGATAGAAAAGATATATCAACACCTTAAAATTCAGCCTCTTCGAGGGGGAAACCTCCTTTACATTACATAAATGAAAAATTCTTGGATGATTCAAATGACAAAACCTCCTTTCTATATATGAGAGTCTAAGGAGCCACAATATAACCCAGCCGACCTAAGAATAATAATATAAAGCCACAAAAATAACAATAGAGGGATTCTATGGGGCACAATAATAACAATATGGGCATAATAGGGGCACAAAAATATTAATAAGGGGTACAACTATAATAGTAATGGGGTAATCACTAGTATTATAGGGACCCAATAGACATTCAACCCTGCAATCCACATATCTAGCTCACACACCCAAGGCATCACAACTCATATAAAGAGGATGTGGAATGATTCACCACTCCATCCAAATCATGCAAACTACAACATTTTGTGAAGGTCTTACAAAAAGTCAACTTCCTTACAAACAACCATAAAATCATTTCAAGAGCTATGATATCTCTTGAATAATAATCACATGCCAACCCACATTTGCAAATGCAACAAGTGATGGTTTTCTTCACTACCAATTGACAACTAAATTACGATAAGTTTTACCATAGAAATATTTAGGGCTTGAATTTCCTCCATGGGCTAATTTTACATGTTTTTTTTTCAAAAACAAATATTAGCTAATTACCATTTTCTCTAATAGAGAATAAATACCATTTTTTTTCGAAACTATATAAAATCCTCAAAAATCTAATTATTTTTACAAAAAATATATAAAAACATTTTTTTATTCTTATACTAATCACAAAATTATTGCCACTTTTTTTTTAAATTCAAACATAATAAAAACAAATTTTAAACTTTATTGAATTTTTGGGTGACCAAATTCAATTCAAATTGATAATGATTCAAATAATAAACTTTTTTTAAGAGAGTGGGAAAATCTATCATAACTCAGTTGTCAAACCAAGAGTGGGGGCAGCTATCACTATTATCCTTAAATGCAAACTAACTCATCACTGTTATTCAAGGAAAACCACACCACCTGGAATTACCAGCTGGTGTTGATGGTCTATAAGGGGGCATACTTTCACTCGTTCTGTGCGTCTTTAGGCCTTGGGCCATTAACCTTTTTCTTTAAGTACGATCCGCAAGGGGGCATACTTTCACTCCTGCCAAATGCCTCTAGGTGTTGGGTTGTTAACCTATTTCCTTATGTATGAGGAAGACAAGCTCTTAATCAAGTAGAAGCAGTTTCAGGTAATACTTTGGGCCCAAAGAAAATAATTATCATTATCCATTTTTAAGGTCATAGCCAAACCAGACAACAAATTGGTGTATGAGACCCCCTTGTTTTATGGGACAAGGGACCCACCTTCGCGCAACAAGTTGAATCCTAAGTCTGCAAAGGTATAAATACTCTTCCCCCTCTGGTTTTGGACCTGTGACCTCTTAGGAGGAAACACATGCTCCTAACCATTAGGCCCACTCAAGTTGTATCACCCGTAACCACACCATGTTCCTAATATATTCACTTTCAAAATTATAAAAAATATTGAAATTTTCATAAATTTAACAAATTTGTAAATAAATAATTAAAATAATACAAAATCATAACTATCTATTTTGGTTAGGAAAAAGTTTATCACTCTTTAAAAAGAAATATACAATTAAGGTAGGAGAAAAAGTATATAACTCTTTAAAAAGAAATATAGAATGAAAACATGAGAAAATTTAGTATATTTATGAAATTTACCTTTACTAAAACTTAATATGTTTATTAATCTCTACCTCGCCAGGGACTATAGAATTTGCTTCATGGTTAAACTGTGTTGATTTTGCATTATTTTGTTGTGTTTTCGCAATTTTAACCGAAGTTTCAGCAAAATGGTTGGTATTTATATTTTCTCTTAAATTCAAAAATAATTTTCTACTTTTCTAAAAATCTTTTTTCTAATTATCGATTGGCTTAACAAGCTCGGATGGAATATAATTCCCTGGTGGAGGGAATTATATTTTTGGTAATTTTCGGTGCCTAACAAATAATTTTAAAATAAAAAAAATGTTATTTTTGTGAGTGGCCATTTCGTCAGTGAGTGTTTCTAACACTGACACTGATACTAGCACTATTATGTTACTGCTCTACCCAATGATTCCATAACTCATGTGGTTGCAAGTCATTTACATAGGTGTGGGGGGTGGGGGAAAGCTAAACAATTGTGTGGAGGAAGCTTGGTATTTATCACCATTATTTCATACAGAGAAATTTAAATGTTTTTTCCATTGATATCCTCTTCTTTTGTAGTTTGAAAACCTAATTACATGCATAACAGTTGCAATAGTCAGACCCCATGCACCGACTGAACATGTTCACAAGCGGAATAAGATTTCCAATCAATAAGGAAACCTCTTCCAATTGAGAATTGACTATGTTTGATGGATCTTGGATTTATTTTCATTGGGGTAGTAATCGAAACAACACAACGAAATTATAACATTATGGGGTGCATTTTTAGCATATGTCACAAAATTTGTAGCTTACTTTAACAATTTATGTAATCACTTTGAAACGAGTTTTAAGATGTGTGTATTTTCACATGTAAAAGCAACTAAATTCATTGACATGGAATTTCATAGCATCGACTGAGATTCGAGAGTTGTTATTGTCCTTTATAGAGAAGTATTGGCCTAGTTTAAAAATTTGAATGCAAAATCATAGTTACACATAGCACAAGGGGTCGATTTCAATAAAATGGAACTAAGGATGATGAGCTTTATAGGTGCAGGCAGGCTTACTCCATTCGCATATCATTAATATCAATATATTATTAAAACATATGTAAAGGCATATGACATACAATTGATGCCAAAATTGCAAAGTGCTCCTTAAAGTTCACAGTACAATGGTGTTTTTTTTCTTAATAATATAAAACGTGACACAATGATCACTTAAGGACCATCAAACAACAATGAGCAGACACTTATTATTATGCTACAACCTTCACAACAACAACCATATTTTTTCTCTCCAAGATTGATTCAAATTCATTGATTATAGGTCACCGTCAATGGTAGAGCAAGGTAGGCACAACTAGATTGGACAGTTGCCTTTGATTGCATTTTACATTTGGGACTCATGCATTAGTTACATTCTATAAATTAGTGAATAAAACAAGGTTTCCTATTAAGGAATGAAAGCAACCTAGCTGTTGGGGCAAATCCTTCCATTCTAAACTTTAACAAGAATGTATGAGCACCGAATGCTAGCAAAACTTGGCTCAAAATCTCAATTTGACCAATTTAGGAAAAGAAAGAAACCTAACCAAATATTTTAGAACAAAATAAACAACCTATTTTTTAAAAATACTCTGTAGATTCATTACTGAGTTATAAATTTTAAGGGAATTAACCATAGGTAGTGTCTTGAAGATTTAATACCTCCCATTGCAATCCTTGTATTCCTTGAGTTGCTTCATTTATAAGAACCTTGACGGCCATTGTGATATGTTGCAAAGTGCACATTTAGACATCACCATAACCTCCCTCTCCTATCTTGAGTGAATCAGAGAAGAAATTTGTCACAACTCTTGAGAATAAGATCAATGTCTATATTTAGTTACTTTGCTTTGTAGAGTATGATTTTAGGTTTTTATATGCATTTTATTTTGTATTTTTAATTTGGAGAAGAAGCTATGTGTCTCAAATTAATTTCATTTTCATTTCATGGTATGTTATGATCCATATACAGCCATGCAAAGTGATCTAGATGAGAATAGTATAAATCATATCACAAAAGGATAAACAGAAAAAGATGGGTAAGGAGGTATGATTTCCAATATATATCATTTGTATGTTGTGATTTGGAATTTATGGTTTGATGTATTGTTGGTTTAGATCTAGTCCTTGAAGTTGTGCCAATGGAGGCAAAAAAAAAAAAAAACCCTCACTTTTTGTAGCCAGCTGTGGTAACAACTATTCTCAAGGTTTACTTGCACTATGATGGGTGTGCCAAATTAGTGAAGAAAACAAGCTTTCCTATTAAGGAATGGGAGTATCCTTGCTGCTGGGCCAAATCCTTCCATTCTAAAGTTTAACAAGAATGTGTAAGAGCCAATTGTTGACAAAAGAATTTATAACTGCCTTGTTTAACTGCTCAAGTTCAATGCCAATTTTAATTGTAGGAATTACTTTTCTTTAGAAATGTTGAGTATATTTCATACAACAAATGGTGGTCTATTTAAGAAGGAAACATTGAAGAGAAGGAGAAGAATGAAAAAAAGAAGGTTGGTGGTCATAAGAAGGAAGATGGTGCTCTCACAATTGTGATAAAGGTGGACATGCACTGTGAAGGTTGTGCTAGAAAGGCCAAGAAGTATGTTAGAGACATGCCAGGATTATATGCACATTAAATATTTGTTGGTTTGCATGATATGTGTCCTTGAAGCGGCTCCAATGGATGGAATTTTGAAAAGAATCCACTTTGTTTTTGCAGCCAGTTATGGTAACAACCGTGCTCAGGGTTCATTTTCACCGTGATGGGTGTGCCAAATCAGTGAAGAAAATTACTAATGGATGAAATTTCGAAAAGAACCCACTTTGTTTTTGTAGCCAGTTTTGGTAACAATTGTGCTCATGGTTCATTTTCACTATGATGGGTGTGACCAATCAGTGAAGAAAATTATCCTCAAGATGAAAGGTATTGTGTTCAAGTCCTTATTCAATGTCGTACACATTGGGAATGATGTGTAGAAATTCCCACTGTAAATCAACAAATTATGCAATAGACTAAAGAAAAATACAAGATCTACTTCTACACAAACTTTGCAAAAGCTTAATTGAATATGAGCAAGATCAATGAGAACACATATAACTGAGAATGTGAAATCAATCACACATAACACAGAAGAAATAACCCGGGGAAAGCCTCAGCCTAAAACCCCAATCTTTGTATTATCATACAAGTGGAAATATGTTCGTGTTACAAAAAGAATCAGCACACAAGCTATCCTTCCCTCTCTACAATCAAACAATATTGTTCATAGACAATCAAATGCTTCTCCAAACCTTCTCCTCTGCCCTCCAAGCCTCCTATTTCCTTGCGCAGTTTTTCCAGGGGTCCAGTGCTTCCACTTGTGTGAATTCCCACCTCACACTACTCACTTGGCTCAGAAATAACTGCACAAACCTGAAGGAGATAATTCCTTCTGCATGGATGAGTTTCCTACATAGGAAAATTCCTCCACCTGATAGTACATTGTCCCTTCCTCTGATCTCAACTGGGTCTATGACTGAACTAACATGCATGAGTTATTTATGAGAGAATATTCAGTTATCTGGAGAGTAGCAGTTACATGCATGCAAGCATTAACTAACTGAACTCACAATTAATTCGACAAACTGTTTGAATTAATCTAATAGGACTTAACTCAATTAACTGAGCTAACTAATTACAACTCAGCCTTATCTCTTTAACTGATGGATAAATTCCTCAATCAATGGAGAAACTGTTGCATGTCCCCACATAGACTTCATGCTTGATTTTCCACAACTAATTAACTCAAGATGAATTAATTAATTATTTTACAAACAGCTGCTAAGATCAAATTCGAATTTTTCTTCTCAATTTTAGTTAAGTGACTAACTAAAATTGGAATCTAACCCGAAATGTTATTTATAATAATGCTATTTTTAGCACTTCCATTTTCATTCCTTGTTGCTATGTCCGACACTGGTACCTAAACTGTTATTTATAGCACTTCTATTTTTAGCATTTTTTGTTGCTATTCTCAACACCCCCTCTCAACAAGAAAGTCATTCAACTCGAACCCAATCCTTAACCTTTGGAATGTTTTGCATGCAACACTTCTCCCAAGTGTTTTTGCTCCAACAACTCTAGAAACAAAAAATCTCCCAACTGGCCTTCCTATTGGGCTAGAAACATCCTCTAATGTTGAAGCTCCCTCTGCCGCTGATAAGTTATCCCTCTATGACCTCTGAGATGTTGCAACTCTCCGTGCATCTTGCACCGTTGCACACTTCTTTGTGTCATCCTGCACTGGTGCAACACTCTTGTGACTCTTGCATTGTTGCAGCCTGCTAGCTTTGCACTGTCTTGGGATTCTTGCACTGTAGCTCTCTCTGCCGCTCCATCCACATTTGTCTCTACCCACTAAGCCAGTCCTGCTACTCCTCGTCAGGGCTCCTATAGCAAGGTCTAATCAAATATGGGTACCTCAATGATCCTGCCCCTATTCCAACCTTCTTGGGACTGTCACTCCACATTGCCCCGCCTCCTACCTGGAGTTATGGATGCATGTGATCCCTTTGCCCACTTGGCTCGAAACTTCCCCCTATTGGAGGTCTCTGCATGAGTGGATGTCTGCACTCGATCTCCTCTTGGCTTCTCTAGTTGTGGCTGCTCCATAACCTCCTGAAGCTACTTCACCATTTGTGGCTCCTCCACAATTGTTTGAGACTTCTTCTGGTGTTGCATGTTGAGAGGTAATGTACTCTCCCTCTCAACCACCAAGTCTCCATTAATTGCCTTGCTCCTCAAGGCCTTGTATGCATCTTGAACCTCAAGAGCATATAGTCTCTTGACCCATGAATTGATCTACTTCACCTGTCTCGTGGTGATGTGTTGAAGGAAAACCTTTCCCTTACTAAAGACTACATCATAGCTTTTGTCTTCCAACATTGCGATCGAAACCAAATTTTTCTTTAGTCTTGGTACATACTTGACATCAGTCAAGGTAATGTGAGCTCCATGCTCCCTTTTAAAAACAATCGTGCCTTCACCTGAGACACTATACTTTTCATCACTACCCATCGCTATGGGTATCTAGAGATATTTCTCCTCCAAGGTACTAAAAAGACTCTTGTCGCTGGTCATGTGGAAAGACACTCCACTATCAAGAAAAAAAACACATCCCACGAAGAGGGTGAAATCCAACTCGAACTGTGAGGCCAATGCCTCACCTTCAGATCCTTTCTTGGATCCCATCTTCAATTTCTTCAGTGGACAATTTGTAGCAAAATGGCCCACCTCATGAAAATGAAAGCATCACACTTTCGATTTGTCAAACTTCTTCCCACCATGGGAAGAACTCAATTTGGGATGGGAATCCTTCTCCTTCCCTTTCTTCACCTCACTCACTAAGGCACAATTTGAAGATCCATCTTTGGTGCTTATTCTTATCTCTTCCTGCATCAGGTACAACCAAAGTCGTTCCCAATCTGGCAATTTTTCTCTTCCATTAATCAAGTCTTGGTAGCTATGATAGCTCTTAGGAAGACCAAGAAGTGCAAGACTCACTATGTCATCATCGGTTGTCGTGATCCTTACACTTCTAAGCTCATCCCTGCAGGTGGTGAACTTGTTTAGATATGTAGACATTGTGTCGCCCTTTCCACACTTGATTTTCCAAAGCTTTTCTTTTAGTGCCAGCTTCCTCTGATCGTTGTTTTTATGATATAGATCTTTCAATGTTTTCCACATCGAAAATGGTGTCTCCTTCCCATGGAGGCTCAAGAAAATGTGGTCTCGAACTCCCTCCAAGAGGATTCTCCTTTCACTAGCCACACATTTCTTCCATTCCACCAATTCTATAGCATTAGCTGCTACCGGCTTGGGGACTTCTTGATCAATGAAGTCCTTTAGGAAATTATCATCTAATATTGCTTCCATGCGATCCTTCCAAACTATATAATTTGAGCTTCCATCAAGGGCATACTCGAGTCTTAAATCGTTGAATGCCATTGGTGAAATTGAGATGTGATAAGATCTCGATTTCTATATTCAGGAACCTCAAACTTCCAACTTCTCCCTTCTTGTATACTGTTCTCTCCTTTGATCAACTTTTCTCTAATATGATGTAGAAATTTCCACTGTAGATAAACAGATTATGCAATAGACTAAACCAAATACAAGATCTACTTCTACAACGAACTTTGTAGAAGCTTAATCAAATATGAGCAAGATCAATGAGAACACATATAACTAAGAATGAGAAGTCAATCACACATAACACAGAAGAAATAACCTAGGGAAAGCCTCAGCCGAAAACCCCAATCTCCGTATTATCATACAACTGGAAATATGTTCGAGTTACAAAAAGAATCAGCTCACAAGCCATCTTGCTCTCTCTGCAATCAAATAATACTACTTATAGACAGTCAAAGGGTTCTCCAAACCTTCTCCTCTACCCTCCAATCCTCCTATTTCCTTGCACAGTTTTTCCTGGGGTCCAGTGCTTCCACTTGTGTGAATTCTCACCTCACACCGCTCACATGGCTCAGAAATAATTGCACAAACCTGAAGGAGATAATTCTTTCCACATGGATGAGTTTCCTATATAGGAAAATTCCTCCAACTGATAGTACACTATCCCTTCCTCTGATCTCAATTGGGTCTCTGACTGAACTGACATGCATGAGTTATTTATGAGAGAATATTCAGTTATCTGGAGAGTAGCAGTGACATGCATGCAAGCATTAACTAACTGAACTCACAATTAATTCAACAAACTGTTTGAATTAATCTAACAGGACTTAACTCAGTTAACTGAGCTAACTAATTACAACTCAATATTACAACTCATCCTTATTTCTTTAACTGATGGATAAATTCCTCAACCAATGGGGAAACTATTGCATGTCCCAACATAAACTTCATGTTTGATTTTCTACAACTAATTCACTCAAGATGAATTAATTAATTATTTTACAGACAACTGCTAAGATCAAATTCGAATTTTACTTCTCAATTTTAGTTCAGGGACTAACTAAAATTGGAATCTAACCCGAAATGCTATTTATAGTAATGCTATTTTTAGCACTTCCATTTTCTTTCCTTGTTGCTATGTCCAACACTGGTACCCAAATTGCTATTTATAGTAGTGCTATTTTTAGCATTTCTTGTTGCTATTTTCAAAATGATGAATTGGTCCAAGCCAATAACGGGAAAAATGTGGAAATTTTAAAACCATTATATAGGAGGCTTTCTAAATAGATTTTGTCCCATGAGAAGTCATTATTTCTTTAAAGTTATTTATTTATTTTCCCTGAACAAAGGTTTTACATTTTCATTGCTCTCACTAGCAATATTTTTTGCAATGTTTTTAGGAGATGTGATTATTCTATAATCAATTGCATCTAGCACATCTAGCTGTAAGTAGTCCATTTCTAGGAGATCCATGAAGGGAATACCTTTCCTCGTATCCTAGTGTTTATATCTCCATAGGGATCACATGAAGTTTGCATCAAGGAAAGGATTCCCTTGGAAACTTGAATGCCTCACATATCATTTTTTGTGCTCCTTGTAGTTTTTCAACTAGCTTTATGAATGCAGGTGCCTTGTCTTATCTCCTGGCTACTCAAATACCAGAACCATCTTGCAAAGTTCAAGCTTCAAAGGAAGCTTTATTCATGCTATTTCATTTTTCATATTTTTTCCTCTGTCTACCTCGTATTTCAATCTTATATTATTTCACATTTTAAATGTTTATTTTTTATGATTTATTTTAAATTTCAAGCTCATCAAACGTATTGTAGCTTGCCTTAGGAAACTATAAAATATCTCATGTTTAAGTTGTAGTTCATAGTAGACAGAGGATGACAATTTTGTCTTTGTCAAAAAAGAAATCAATGTCAAGTAATGTTATTTGATTGTGGAAAAGCTAAAACTGTAAATTACAAAATGAGAAATAGTTAATGTTGAATCAAATAGAATCTTATTTTTCCTTTCACCTCTTGCAACTGATTGCTCCAAAAGAATATTTTTTTATTACTCATAAATTAAAGAAAGGTTTAATTTTTTTAGGAGTTTATTTTCTGGTGCAAAAAGAACTGGTTTTAAGCTTTAGCTCTAAAAAATTTATAAATGTTTACACGCACTATTGAGCTTCCTGTTAAATTCATATGAATTTGCATTCTTCTTAGTTTCAATTATATATATATAATTCTTTGTTAAAGCAGGGTATTCAATTTTGAGAAATTACAATTTGCTATTTAACATTTACTTAGGATCTGATGAATGTTATTTGGATCATGTTAGGAGTTGCACACATTAGATGTGTTGACTACCCTCGTGTGAATGCAATGCAGTTTATAGGCACAATAGTGGCCGGAACATTCAACCTGGGAAGGGTTATGTAATGGCCTTAGTCACCTGCATCCTACAATCAAACTACAATGTATTAACCACGTGTGATTAGATTATAAACTCCTTTCGACCGTGTGTGACTAATATTTGACCGAGCACACTGCATACCATATTAAAAGACCATGAACCCAATATTGCAAAATAGAACTCACTTAGATAATAAATTCATATTGCAAAATAACTTAAGAACTCACATAAATAATAAATTCATGGGTTCCTGGAAAGACATTTTTGCATTACCGTTATTTCAAGTTTTTGATATCTATTTTAAGAAATATTGGTGTTAATTTCCACGTGTAAATATAATATTGTGTGATTGGTTATAAAATTAGAAATTGTATTAGATGTTGTTATTATTTAAAATATACAAAAACTTCCTGTACTTAATAAATAAGTTACAATGTTAAACCCATCAAAACCCATGAAAAACTCTCACCCTCCACATCCCTTTATTTTATTCTAATTTCACTTTGAGAATTAATTATTTGTAAGCAAAAAATATTAATTTTATCATGAAGCTGTATAATAAGGATAAGTTATATCACTTCAATTGGAGGCACAAGGGGAAGTGAGGATATGCCTCTATGGTTAAAATAATGAGAAAAATGAAACATAAATAACCTAATAGGTGAGGGTTGTATATATAATTGTAATCATTTTATTCACGTAAATGCTGCATAAAAATACATGGCTGAAATGGAATGAGCATAACAATACATGGCTGAAATGGAATGAGCATCGAAAACAATAACATTCCAGCAAAAAAAATTAAGAATTAGAATGGTGAATTTTTATAATAGGAATATGACATTATTCTCACTAGAATACAACTTAGTTCATAAATTAATGTAGTTGTATTTATCCAATGTGGATACAATAATAAAAAAAGGTTATATATGGTGACAAAGTTACAAACAATTACAACACATGATAGTTTGTGCAATGGAATAACAATTTATTAATTTGATGCTAGGATTGGAGATGATTAGGTGGGCCTAACAAACCTGAATAGGACGTGCTTACCATTCATTTATCCGATGATTCCTCTTTCGATACAGTGATTAGTTGGATCATGGTGAGGAACGAATTGTAAGGAGAGTTGTTTTCCAAATCCTTTAACCCTAACTAAACCAATTGGTCACCGGTGATTCCAGTCTAGTTGGAATGCCTATAATTAATTGATTAACTTTTCCATTCGTTAAATTCCCTCCTGCTCTCCTTGAGTTGCAATAGTATCTGACCCCCTTTTGTGATAATGTTCAAAATCCGCCATTCAAAATTCAGTTTCATGTGTTCATGATCCAACCAGGGATTTTTATGTTGTTGTTGTTGTTAGATTTGTAAATATATTGGAATCAGAGATTTTTATGTTGTTGTTAGATTTGTAAATATATTGGAATTTGATGATTAGGAGAGTGCTCAAATAATTAGTCTCTTTTAATATATTTCGGAAATTTATATCTATAAAATTATATGGGTAACTAATTGTTATATATGTTCAATTATCTAAAATATTTTTTAACATAGAATTCAGTGAACATGTCATCTGAGATCTCACATCCCCTCTCAACCTAAATAATACCAGTACATCTGTTACCTTGACATCTCTAAATGATTCATTCCACATTTTGATGTATATATTTATACAAGCTCTTAAAAACCTTACAAGTATAAGTGTGTGAACTTCCTAAACACACTTTCCGTAAACTTCAACCCCATTTACTTCATCTTTGTTATTTTCACTCTCTTGACTTTTTTCCTGGCTTGATCCATACTTTGACCTCGCTTTTTTAATCTGAAAACCTATGCACACTTCTCTCCTTGCGCTACTCCAATTTCCGTTGACAATGATTCATCGCGCCCGTACTTCCAACCATATTGCCCCCACTTTCTTTGTTTGTTTTGTCCTACTTTCTTTGTTTGTGTTTTTTTTAATCTAGTGCTCGATGCGACCACTCATCCGCCACTGCCTCTCATCTGCAATTGAGTTCATTCGATGTATGTGGCCCTTGAGTCCTCAGCGTTCCTTGGCATCTGCACCAAGTTCCAACTGCCTTCCACTCCAATTTCTTCTCAGCATTCACGTCACAGAACGAACCTCCATTCGCTTATGTCATGGAAGATATCCAAGTTGCTAGTCTTTTCTATGGTCAATGCACCACCATCTTGGCAGTCGCGTCGTCTCATCAGTGTGGATTTAATATTCTGCAATCACTCCTCGTTGCGTTTTCTTTCTAGGGTTTTCCAAATCTACCTCTGCTCTGGCGATACCTACGGCTATGCACATCTGTCCATAGTAATTTCTTGACACTCACGGGCAATTTCTCAACTAATATCACTGGGTTAAATTCATTTAAAATTTATACATGCACAGAGATAGAGTATGGATCAATTTTCTAAATACATGCAGCGGCGTCACGAGCATTTGCACTGCAACTCTGCAACTCTGGTAATTGCAGCGGCGTCACGAGCATATGCACAGCAACTCTGTTAAAGGAGGTCTCGTTACCTAGAGGGGCTCTCTTAACAAATTGGTACTTTCAATTATCTCAAAACCCATCATGTGGCCGAATTGTGGTCTCTAATTATCTCAAGGTACTGTGTTTATCCGGTTTGGTTATTTGTTTTTGGTGAATTGTGGGGAGCCCCAGTGGGAAAGGAGTTCAACTAAGAGCGGCACTCTGGTCTTAATAGGTACATAAAAAATTGACACTGGGAAGAGTCTTTTTCTTTAGGGAATATTATATTTCAATAATCTCAAAATATAATAATCTCAAATTTATCGCTCTTATCACATTCTATGATTTTTCTCCATAGAACCATATAAATTATGGAAGTTAATTGGATAAGCTTATGTTTTCATTATAGGTGGGTTAAATTCATTTACAAGTTTTAACATGCACAGGAGAGTAGATTATGAATAAGTTTTTTAATTATATTAGTAGTAATTTTATCTCATTCACTATGGAATTTGACCTATTTTTGGGCAAGGGCTTAGCCACCCAAGAAATTATTTTATGATGGGTTGGTTTTGTTTGAATTTTTGATGTTTTTTTTGGTGTAATTATGTTTATGATATGAGTTTTTAGATATAGTGTATGTCATTTTGTTTTTTGTTTTCACATCATTTTTTTCTTTAATAAATTATATGTAAATATGGAGAGTAGAGCAGATATGGCAAATTATATGTAAATTTTTGAACAGATAATAACAGTTTCTTTAGCTAATTTTTTAATTTTTTTTATATCAAATTAAATAATCAATTATATGATTTAAAAATATTTATGATTTGACATTTTACCAAAATTAACCCACTCTTAATAATAACATTTAAGACAAAAGATTTAATTTTCTCCCAACTTCCAATCCAATACCATTTCATTTTTTAAATGAGACCAAGAAATATAATTCTCTCCAAAATTTTCAATCCAACCCTTCAAAACTAACTATTATTATAAATACAGAATACTATTACAAATTAATAATTCATTTTCACCCTCATTTGATGTAATGCAAAGTCACTATTAATGTTAAATTCCAGTGGAAAAATTAATAAATACCCATATTTTGGGAAAACAGCTGGTGCTCAAACTTGGTTACATGAATATTTGTCCCCTGTACTAGGATGTGATGAACGAGATCCAGAGGAGCAACACGAGGGGCACACATAAGTTGGGAGGGCTCGCGCTTTGGACTTTGGAATGTTGAGGCAGGAGGTGTGATACCAACGTTGGCAGGAGTTGCACTGTATCATCAATAAATCAGGATTGTATATTGACTCACACACGCAGTACCGCTCCATCGCCTGATTGTCCATGGCCACGCACTCGCGCGTAACGTGGTTGTAAAAGAACCTGTAAAAGTATTCGTGGGAACCCCTGCTGCCAACCCCTTCGTCGTACGCCTCCACGCTGTCGTAAACAGTAACCTTGTCCACCAGGGAGTCCAGGTGGACAAATTCGTGGTGACAGGAGGCCATGAGCTCCGCCTCGCTATGGTGCTTTTGGCGGCCTTGGGGGGTCTGCTCGGGCCTGTAAAACAAACACACCTTCACTTGTGGGGGTGTCGTCCATGATCACACGTAGGACTATCTCGCCCACCCACACCTCCTGCTCTAATTTGCCCTTCATTTCGAAATGCGCTTTGTCTCCTGTTTTCACTGCCACGTTTGTCCCCGGGTACACCCACGCCACCCCGCCTAACCCTAGTGGAGGGTGCCTCTGCACACCCTCACATTTTATAATCTTTTTCTTATTTTCCTCTTCGCTTGAGTTTCTTTTTCTCTTTACTGATTCGATCGCCTGGGTGTCAGCTGATTTGTCATCGTCGCTCTTATTATTGCTCTCACGCCTCCTGCCAACTACTCTTTTCTGCTGCTTACTGGAATTGCTCGTGCGCTTGCTGTCAACTGATTTCTCCTCCATACTCTTACTGGTATTGTTCTCGCGCCTCCTGCCAACTCTTTTCTGCGGCTTATTAGTATTGCTCCCACGCCTGCACCCACAACTTATTCACTTAATTAAGGTTTTACTTCAAATTTTCCTTTCGCTGTCAGAACTCATTCACTCATCTCGCTCAAATCTCAATATGAAACATATATACATTTATACATATATTAAAATATACATTTATAATCATTGTGTGAAACACCGACACCGACAAGCCCGCCTTCCGTTGCATTGTTCAACCGTTTTTTTTTAATAATCAATAATTTAATAAAAAGAAATATATATTTTTTACATCAATAGGTGTGTTAATTTTATTTTAAAATAAGGTTCTCAATGGGATGATAGGGATTTAACTTCCCAAAATGGGCGTTGGGTTTTAACTCCAGCAAAATAGGTATTAGGTATTGGGTTTACTCTTCTAAAGGGGTGACTCTTTTCCAGAAAATAATAAAAATTTTGGTAAAATTTTAATAAAATCAAATTTTTAGATTAAATCTGTTTTTATTCCAAAAAAATATTATTTCCCATAAAAAAATTCCAGTAACAGCTTTAAAAAGAAATTACTTTAACATTTTAGTTTTAAAAAAAATATATCAAATAATAACTCTGGATGCAAAATTAAAAGTTAATGATTAAAAAGCTGGGGTATACACATAGATTAAATCGAGTATACACAGATGATATCCGCGTAGGTCATTAATTAATGGATTCCTACTTAATAGCCAGTTATAGTTGGTTTGAGTATATTTTTTGCTAGTATACAAAATGAAATAGAAATTTACTGCTTTGGATTTGTATATTTTATCTATACATTTGTTAATTAAAAAAACTTACTCTATTAAACTTATATATTTTATTTATAAATTTAATGTAACATGATTTATATAAATGAAATATTGAATGATCTATTCATTGTTAAATTAGATATTTTTTTCACTTAACTTGTTTTTCATTTGTCAACGGTTATCCTTTTTTAATGTGTGTTCTTAATTGATAAAGTACTCATGTCTTTGATGCTTACCTTTTTTAATGTGTGTTCTTAATTGATAAAGTACTCATGTCTTTGATGCTTACCAATGTGGAAGATTTTATATGCAAGTACTTTGGCCATCTCCATTTCTAGTATATCTGTGATTAATGTGAGGACTTCCCATGGGGTAATTTAGTAGAATCATCTTTATCAATTTAAATTGAATAAGATTTAAATAATACATTTTTTTTTAAGAGAGTGGGAAATCTATTATAACTCAGTTGTCAAACCAAGAGTGGGGGCAACCATCACTATTATCCTCAAATGCAAATTGATGCATCACTATTATTCAAGGAAAGCCACACCACCTAGAATTACTAGTTGGTGTTGACGGTCTATAAGGGGGCATATTTTCACTCGTGCCATATGTCTCTAGGCCTTGGGCCATCAACCCGTTTCTTTAAGTAAGATTCACAAGGGGGCATGCCTTCACTACTACCATATGTCTCTAGGCCTTGGGCCATTAACTCATTTCTTTAAGTACGATCCATAAGTGGGCATGCTTTCACTCCTGCCAAATGCCTATAGGTGTTGGGTTGTTAACTTGTTTGCTTGCATATGAGGAAGACAAGCTCTTAACCAAGGAGAAGCAGTTTTAGGTCATACTTTGGGCCCAAAGGAAAAAATTATTATTATCCAATTTGACTGACTCAACACTGTTATTCAAGGAGAACCACGCCACCTAGAATTACCAGCTCGTGTTGGTGGTCTATAAGGGGGCATACTTTCACTCCTGCCATATGTCTTTAGGCCTTATGCCATTAACCTGTTTCTTTAAGTACGATCGACAAGGGGGCATGCTTTCACTCTTGCCATATGTCTCTAGGTATTGGGCCATTAACATGTTTCCTTAAGTACGGTCCGCAAGGGGGCATGCTTGCACTCCTGCCAGATGCCTCTAGGTGTTGGGTTGTTAACATGTTTCCTTGTGTATGAGGAAGGTGAGCTCTTAACCAAGTAGAAGCAGTGTTAGGTCATACTTTGGCCCAAAGAAAATAATTACTATTATCCAATTTTAAGATCACATCCAAACCATACACCAAATTGGTGTATGAGTCCCCCTTTTTTTATGGGACAAGGGATCCACCTCCATGGAACGATTTGACGGCCAAGTCTACGAAGGCATACATACTCTACCCCTTCTCGTTTTGAACATGTGACCTCTTGGGAGGAAACATGTGTTCCTAACCATTAGGCCCACTCAAGTTGTATCACTCCTAACCACATCATGCTCCTAATATATTCACTTTCAAAATTATCAAAAATATTGAATTTTTCATAAATATAACAAATTTGTAAATAAATATTAAAATAATACAAAATCATAATTATCTATTTTGGTTAGAAAAAAATTTATCACTCTTTAAAAAGAAATATAAAATGGAAACATGAGAAAATTTAGTATATTTATGTAATTTGTCATTATTAAAATTTAATATGTTTATTAGTCCCTAACTTGCAAGGGACTATAGTATTCCTTTCATGATCAAACTATGTTGACTTTGCATTATTTTGTTATGTTTTTGCAATTTTAACCAAAGTTTCAAGAAAATGCTTGGTATTTATATTTTCTCGTAATTTTTTCTTGTAAATTCAAAAATAATTTTCTACTTATCTTTTTTCTAATTTTTTATTGGTTTAACAAGCTCTGATGTGACATAATTCCCCTGGTGGAGGGAATTTTATTTTTGGTATATGTCGGAGCCTAACGAATAATTTTAAAATGGAAAAAAGGCTAATTTTGTGAGTGGTCATTTAGTGTTTCTGGCACCCATAATTTTAAAATGGAAAAAAAGCTGATTTTGTGAGTGGTTATTTAGTGTTTCTGACATTGACACTCACAGTGTTATTGCTTTGCTCAATGATGCTAGAACTGACGACGCAGTTGTAGGTCCTTTACATAGGTGAGGGGCGCTATTTATCACCACTATTTCGTAGAGAGAAATTTAAATATTTCGCCATTGATATCCTAAAATTTGCCATTGATATCCTTTTCTTTTGCAATTTAAAAGCCCATGATTCTTTTTAATTACATGCATAACCATCCCATGCACCAACTGACCATGTTCACAAGTGGAGCATGATTTCCAATCAACAAGGAAACCTCATCCAATTGATAATTGATTATATTTGATGGATTTATTTTCGTTCAGGTAGTACTAGAAAAGACACAACGAAATTATAACATTCTAGGGTGAATTTTCAGCATATGACACGAAAGTTGTAGTTTACTTTAACAATTTATACTATCAAAAATACATGAATCAAATTTATTAAGAAACTTGAGTAGCTCACAGGTGTGGAACACCACCTGTAAGACTACCTCTACAGAACACGCTTTGCCTTACAAATCATTACATGAGGAATATATACATGAAACACGCATTTAGGGAAGTTGAAACAACACCTAGAAAATAGGAACAAACTCCTAATCTAAGGTTTGGTTTGAACCGTCACTCCATTAAGACATTTCAACATTAATCTCAACACTCCCCCCTAATGGAGAAATGGATTCACAGATATGCCTAAAACTTCCCTAAACAACTCAAATTTGATTCTCCTAAGAGGTTTGGTAAAAATATCAGTAGCATTGTCACAACTATTACAATATTCAATATGGATTTCATTTGACTGAACTTTCTCCCTCACAAAATGAAGCTGTGTATCGATATTCTTTGTGTTCTTATGAAATACTGGATTATTTGCAAGTTTGATGGAGCTCTCATTGTTGCATGTGATCATTGTTGCAACCTTATGTTCTTCTCCAGCATCAAGGAGAAGTCTTCTCAACCAAACTGCTTCACATGTTGTTGCGCACATAGCTTGATATTCAGCGTCCGTGGAAGACAAGGATATTGTGTTCTACTTTTTGCTGCTCCATGTAATGACACCGGATCCAACGCTAAATGCATAACCTGTTATGGATTGTCTGTCATCTAATTTCCAGCTCAATCGGAGTCTGAAAAACCTGTTAATCTAACATCACACAAATCAGTATAAACAATACCAAAATCTAAGGTTCCCTGGAGATACCTCAAAACACCTTTTCTTGCAACCCAATGGCTCTCAAGGGGCTTTGACATAAATTGGCTCAATGCACTGACTACATAAGCCAAATCAGGCCTAGTTGTATTCAAATATATTAGACTCCAAACTAGTTGTCTATACAACGTCGCATTTGCCTCCATAGATCCATCATGACATTTTGAAGTTTTAAGTTTAGCTGTAAAGGTACTACTGCATATTTGCATTGATCCATTCTAAACTTTTCCAGTAAGCTCCTGACATACTTACTTTGTGACATAAAATTTTGTCCAGAGTCCCTCCAGACTTCCAAACTCAACCAGTAATGTAGCTCTCCAATGTCTTTCATCTCAAAGACTTGTGACATCTGCTTCTTGTTCTTTAATGATATTATCAACATTCCCTGTAATGATTAGATCATCTACATATAAATAATTCAAAACAATCCTTCCCTCTTTATCATGTTGTGTGTGGAGCATGATTGTTCAGAGGTCTTTGTTTCAACTGGATGTATACCCCAGGAAGTTTGTACACCCCTCCATGCGGGGGGGTGCGGGGGGGACTTTTCCACCCCGCGGGGGTTTGGGTGGGCCGATCCTGCCTGGATAGGGGGTTCGGAGGCCAACGGGGGCTCGGCGGCAGCGCCCTCGAAGCTAAAAACAGATGTAAAATTGCCTTGTAAAAATATAGTAATTTCTAGTCAATCTGGGTCGTTCATTAGGCGGATGATCTAGCGGTAGAACTTATGTTTAGTTTAGGGTTTTTTGCCCTAGAAGGCAACCCCTCTCTTTGTATGAGGGCATTGTATGGAGTCTATGTAATATATGTGTATTCTTCGAGCGAGAAGTAGAGAGGCGAGACAGTGAGAGAAAACAGAGGATATTACAACGGATCTGTTGTAGGTTGTGTCTCTTCATTTTGTTGGATAATAGAAAGGAAGGACTGACTATTCAAGGTGGACGTAGCCCAAACTGGGTGAACCACGTAAATTTGTGTCTCTCTTGTTTTATGTGTTTTCTATGTTTATATTTCTACAATATTTTATGTGTTCCATTGCTCCGTAATATATATAATTTTCTAACAACTGGTATCAGAGCCAAAGGTATATTTGGCTGATAAACTCGCAGGAAAGAAGGGTTCCTAGTTCAAGTGGGAGCAATTGAGGAAGATGGTAAGTTTAGGGTCGAGAAATTTAACAACCAAAACTTCTCACTATGGAAGATGCAGATGGAAGATTATCTATATCAAAAATATCTATACCTACCATTGGGCCGAAAAACAAAGATGCCGATGGGTATGACAGATGAAGAATGGAACCTTTTCGATAGAAAGGCACTCAGAACAGTACGGTTGTGCCTGGCAGCGTCGGTCGCCTTCAACATTTCAAAGATAACGATGACAGAGGGTTTGATTAAGGTGTTGGAGAAACTATATTAAAAACCCTCGGCCTCAAACAAGGTATTTCTTATGAAACGACTATTTAATATGAAGATGTGGGAAGGTGGATCTGTTGCAGACTATTTAAATGATTTTAATATTGTTATAAGTCAATTATGTTCTGTAGGGGTAAATTTTGATGATGAAGTTAGAGCTATGTTATTCTTGTTCTCATTACCAGAAAGTTGGAATGGTTTAGTAATGGCCATTAGTAACTTTGTGTCTGGATCTAGTACTTTAAAGTTTGATGATGTTGTTGGTGCTATCCTTAGCGAGGAAATGCGATAGAAAAGCTCTGGTGAGACATCGAGTAACTCTTTGAGTGCAGAGTCCAGGGGAAGAAAAATGGAAAGAGGAAAGAGTTCAGGATATCGTAGTAAATCAAGGAAAGGCAGATCCAAGTCCAAATCAGGGATAGTGTGCTAGAAATGTGGAAAGAAAGGACACCTAAAGAAATATTGTAGATCTCGGAAGGGAAAAGAAGGAGATGCACAACAAGAAAAAAATCATGAAGCAAATGTGACAAATGAGGTGTTACAAGATGCTTTGATTCTTTCTTTCGAAAATATTACTGATTCTTGGGTAGTAGATGCAGGGGCCTCATTCCATGCCACAACTGATAAGAAATATTTTCATGGCTATGTTCAAGGAGATTTTGGACAAGTCTGTTTGGGTGATGATAAACCCTGTAAAATTGTTGGAATGGGTAAGGTTCTTGTAAAACAGCAGAATGGAAACCAATGGCTACTAAAGGAGGTAAGGCATGTTCCAGATCTAAAGAAAAATCTGATTTCAATAAGGCAGTTAGGTGGTGAAGGTTGTGTGACAACTTACACAGATAAAGCTTGGAAGGTTACCAAAGGAGCCCTAGTAATAGCAAAAGGCAAAAAGGTTGGTACAATGTATTTATGCAATGGTATTTCTAACTCTATTAATGCTTTAAATTCCAAAGGAGCAGATGCAACATTATGGCATCATAGGCTCGGACACATGAGTGAAAAGGGGATGAAGATTCTTCACTCAAGGAATTTGTTGCCGGGTTTGAAGAATGTTGATTTGGACTTCTGTGAGAATTGCATTTATGGAAAACAGAAGAGAGTCAGATTTCTCAGAGTTGGGAAAGAAAAGAAGAGTGAAAATTAGAGCTTGTGCATACAGATGTATGGGGACCTGCTTAGGTATCATCTCTCAGTGGCTCTCGTTATTATGTTACTTTATTGATGATGCAACTAGAAAAACTTGGATTTATTGTATTAAGAATAAATATGATGTATTTGATACTTTCAAGAAATGGAAAGCTTTGGTTGAGATTGAGACAGAAAAGAAATTGAAGTGTCTTAGATCAGACAATGGAGGTGAATATTGCAGCAAAGAGTTTGATAGGTACTATTCAGAGCATGGAATTTGCAGAGAGAAGACAGTTCCAAGAACACCACAAGAAAATGGTGTGTCAGAAAGGATGAACAGAACAATCATGGAGTGTGCAAAGTGCATGAGATTGCATGCATGATTGCCTTTACAGTTTTGGGCAGATGTTATAGATACTACTGTTTATCTAATAAACAGAGGGCCTTCAAGTTCCTTGGATGGTGGTGTTCCAGAGGAAACATGGACAGGTAAAAAGGTAAACTAATCGTTTTTAAAGCCTTTTGGTTGCGAGGCCTTCATCCATATTGATAAAGAAAATAGAACAAAGCTTAAGGCAAAGTCAAAGAAATGTACCTTTATTGGATATGGTGTTAATGATTTTGGTTATTTCTTATATGATTATGAAAATCACAAAATCATTAGGAGCAGAGATGTAATATTCAATGAAAAGGTCTTGTATAAGAATCACTTGCAGGAAAAGAAACAGGAAAAAGAAAACAAGGAATAAGCAGTCCTTGATGAAATCACTAAAAAAGTAAAGGTGCCTGAAAATAATAATAATCAACAACCACAACAACAACAACAACCACAACAGCAACAAGCACCCCAAACACTTGAAAGTGGTGTTAGAAGATCTACCAAGATAAGTAGACCCCCTGAACAATACTCTCCTTCGTTATATTATTTATTGTTGACTGATTCTGGTGAACCCGAATGTTATGAAGAAGCAATGCAGGTTGAAAGCAGGAAGAAGTGGGAGGTAGCCATGGAAGAAGCGATGGACTCCTTAATGCATAACCAGACTTAGGACTTAGTCAGGTTGCTTGCAGGAAAAACTACATTGAAGAATAAATGGGTTTACAGGCTAAAGGAAGAAGATGGAGGAAAACGGAGGTACAAAACTAGACTTGTGATGAAGGGGTTTGCACAGAAGATTTTGATGAAATATTTTCTCCTGTTGTTAAAATGACTTCAATCAAAACTATTTTAAGTCTAGTAGGAGTTGAAGATTTTTTATCTTGAGTAGTTAGATGTAAAGACAACCTTTCTCCATGGGGATTTGGAGGAAGAGATATATATTCAGTTACCACAAGGATATGAAGTGAAAGGGAAGGAGAAACTAGTGTGCAGGTTGAAGAAGAGCTTATATGGCTTAAAACAGGCTCCAAGGTAGTCATATCTAAAATTTGACAAGTTTATGTCTGAACAAGGGTATACTAGATGTCACTCTGATCATTGTGTTTATCTGAAAAAGCAAAATGATGGCAGCTATATTATATTGTTATTGTATGTAGATGACATGCTTGTTGCAGAGTCTAACATGCAGGAAATAAATGTGCTCAAATGAAAATTGGAAAATTCATTTGCAATGAAGGATTTGGGAGCTACAAAACAAATCCTTGGTATGAGAATCACTAGAGAGAGGCAAAATTACAAATTAACATTGTCTCAGAATGAGTACATACAAAAGATGTTGAAAATATTTAATATGTACAATGCAAAACCAGTTAGTACACCTTTTGCTAGCCATTTCAAACTAAGTAAGGAAATGTGCCCAAAGACCCGAGAAGACATGGATTATATGTCTAAAGTTCCATATGCATCAGCAGTTGGAAGCTTAATGTATGCAATGGTTTGCACAAGGCCTGATATTGCACATGCAATGGGAGTTGTAAGCAGGTACATGAACAATCCAAGAAAGGAACATTGGATGGCAGTAAAATGGATTCTCAGATATTGGTGGTTAAAATATTTCTCTACAGGGATATGTTGATGCAGATATGGTAGGTGACAAAGATAACATGAGGAGCACTACAGGATATGTATTTACTGTTGGTGGAACAATTGTTAGTTGGGTTTCAAAAATCCAATGTGTTGTTGCACTTTCAACAACAGAAGCAGCGTATATTGCTGCTACAGAGGCTAATAAAGAAATGATTTGGTTACAAAGGTTTATGGGTGAATTGGGTAAGGAGCATGATATGGGCACGTTATATAGTGATAGTTAAAGTGCCATTCATCTTGTAAAGAACTTAGCTTTTCATTCTAGGACTAAACACACACAACTCAAGTACCATTTCATACAATCAATGTTGGAAGATGGATAGTTGAAGATGCAAAAGATACACACTAGATAGAATCCTACAGATATGCTAACAAAAGCTGTAACCAGGGAGAAACTGAGAATATGCTCAGTTTCAATTGGACTTCAAGGATGACGATGAAGATGAGAAATAGCCAGGTCCAAAGAGGAGTCATTTTCTAGCAAATGAAGCAACGATGGAGCTACTATAATCATTCTCCAAGTGGGAGATTGTTGTGTGTGGAGCATGATTGTTCGGAGGTCTTTGTTTCAGCCGGATGTATACCCTAGGAAGTTTGTACACCCCTCCATGCGGGGGGGACCTTTCCCCCCCGCAGGGGTCTGGGCGGCTGATCCCCCCCCGGTTGGGGGGTCCAGGGGCTAGCGGTCCACTGGTGGGGGCTCGGGGGTAGCGCCCTTGAATCTAAAAACAGATGTAAAATTGCCTTGTAAAAATATGGTAATTTCTAGTCAATTTGGGTTGTTCATTAGGCATATGATCTGACGGTAGAACTTATGTTTAGTTTAGGTTTTTTTTCCCTAGAAGGAAACCCCTCTCTTTGTATGAGGGCATTGTATTAAGTCTGTGTAATATATGTGTATTCTCCGAGTGAGAAGCAGAGAGGTGAGACTATGAGAGAAAATAGAGGATATTACAGTGGATTTGTTGTAGGTTGTGTCTCTTCATTTTGCTGGATAATAAAAAGGAAGGACTAGTTGTTTAGGGTGGGCGTAGCCCAAACTGGGTGAACCACGTATATCTGTGCCTCTCTTGTTTAATGCGTTTTCTGTGTTTATATTTCTGCAATATTTTATGTGTTCCATTGCTTCATAATATATATAATTTTCTAACATATAAAACACGGTATAAAGATTAGGGTCATTTTTTCTTCTTTTATAACCATGCTGCAGGAAAAATGAATCAATTTTGTCATACCATGACCTGGGTTCCTATTTTAGCCCATATAATGCTTTCTTCAACTTTCAAACTAAATGTTCTTCACCTTTTTGAAAAACCCCTCAGGTTGCCGTAAGTAGACTTCTTCTTTTAAGTCCCCATTTAAAAATGTAGATTTAACATCTAGCTGGTGAATAATCCAATGGCGTTTTGTAGCTAAAGCAATTATCATTCTAATTGTATTTAGTTTAGCTACAGGGGAAAATGTTTCATCATAATGTATGCCTTACTGCTGTGAATACCCCTTTGCAACCAGCCTAGTTTTATACTTATCTATGCTCCCAGCTACTTTAAATTTCAGCTTATACGACCATTTTCATCCTATGGATTGTTTTCCTTTAGGCCAAGTTTTGTTTTTGAGGATTGATTCATATTCCTCTTCCATAGTGATGCAAGAGCATCCGAGCACCCTTAATTAAAATTGGAACCCAAAGCTGTGAAAGAGGAAATGATTGTAAACCAGGGCAAATTCTGTTTAAAACAAAGCTAAATTGATGGAATTTATAAGTTTTTAGAAGACTTGAATTAATGTAATTATCCGCCCTTAATGTCTATATAGAGATTTAGGGGTTTGATTGAACGATTTTATGAGAAGATCATGGATTTAAAATGATCCATGATTTTGTAGTTATTTCTATAAATTGTGTAACTGCGTGTTGTGAGAGAGAGATAGAGTATACAATGTAGTCACAGGGGAAATTTGTGACTAAGGATGAGATGCCTTAGGCTATAATCTAGTTCTGTAAATAATTGAATTATGTGTGTTTTCTGTATTTTGTGTGTTTGTGTATTGTTTACCTATAATTTGTATGTATGTGGTGGAAGAGCTAAATTTTGTCTGTCAGGTTTATTGATTGTCCCTTGATCACTATAAGGATCGATGGCGATCCCATGATAAATCGATATCAAATAGTTGAGTGTTGTATGGAGTAATGTGAGCGCCTCAGATAAGTAAGGCATATATGTGTTATAATGTGAATTCCACCAATAAGCTAGTGAGATTAGGTCAACGGAGGAGATTGAATAAACACAATGGAACCATCAGATTGTCTAGATCGACGGATAAGACTGGCAGAAGAGGAATCTAGAGGAGCCATTGTAGTCATTCTATGGGAGGAGATCTACAGTCATTGTGTGGTGAATATGCATGGGCATTAATCAGAATGGAATGGCGATTTTCTTAGGTGGAAAACTATTTCTCACAAGACCTCAAAGCCGTAAGAGGTATTTCAATTCTGGACTCAAGAAAGTTATGAACCGTGACTTATTCTAGTTGAAGTCCGGATAAATCACAATCGTCCATTGCGTGATTGATCGGACGCGTATCACGTGCCAACAAGCGGGACCGTTAATTCAAAAAATAGACTCGATGAGGGTTTATTCAATGGGCTTAAAAACTTGTTGAGTTCCAACAATCAGGACAATTTGTCACGAGATTGATCGGACAATAATCATGCACAAACATGTGTGAGAGTTAATGGCACGAGCAAACCCGATAGGTTATCAACGTGAGTTAATTTCATTTGGATTCTGGTCTTATGTGCTGAAAGTGGGGCCGACATTGTAGGTTGGATTTTATCATGATTTTGTTGTTTGTTTGCTTCTAGGTTTAATGTGAAGGCCTCCTATGAAAATGCTTCCAACATATACATGGGCCAAAACCCACAGGTCTGCATACTAATAATGTAAATATGCATCTTTGCTACGTAAATTGGCTTAGTTGTCATCAATTTTTGGTATGAGAGTAGGGAAAATATTTCCTGCGAGAAGGAGTTTGAGAATGAAAGGAGGAGGTACAATTATATAGAATGTTGGAGAGTTTGTCATCTTTACATTGTCGTAGAGATAGTGGTAGAAAAAGGTGAGAATATTGCAACAACCTAGAGCATGGAGTGCACAAATGGTTCCATAGAAGAGAGAACCAGAGAGATGCCAAAAGACTAAGCTTAGAGGAGAGAAGCTTTGTGAGGTATCGTGTAGCAAGGAAGACTGTTACTACAGAGGTTTCGTTGCAGATCAAGGAAATATCATTAAAGAAATTCCACTTAGGAGGTGGGTATAATTACAGAGAGATGAAGGAGAAGCATATGACCAGTAGGTCATAAATTTTTGTACCTCGGAAGTCTGATGCAGGAGAAACCAAGCACCCTTAATCAAAATTGGAACCCAAAGCTGTGAAAGAGGAAACGTGGAAAACTATTGTAAACCAGAGCAAATTCTGTTGAAAATAGAGCTAAATTGATGGAATTGATAAGTCTTTAGAAGATTGGAATTAATGTAATTATCTGCCATGTATGCGTATAGAGAGATTTAGGGGTTTGATTGAACAATTTTAGGAGAAGATGATGGATCTAGAACGATCCATGATTCTGTAGTTATTTCTATAAATTGTGTAACTTTGTGTTGTGAGAGAGAGATATAGTATACAATGTAGTCGCAGGGGAAATTTGTGACTAAGGCTGAGATGCCTTAGACTGTAATTTAGTTCTACAAATAATTGAATTATGTGTGTTTTCTGTATTTCGTGTGTTTGTGTATTATTTACCTATAATTTCTATGTATGTGGTGGAAAAGCTAAATTTTGTGTGTTAGGTTTATTGATCGACATATATGTGGGTTAATTTCATTTGGATTTCGTTCTTATGCATTCAAAGTGGGAGCAACATTGTAGGTCGGTTTTTATCGTGATTCTGCTATTTGTTTGCTTACAGGTTTAATGTGAAGGCCACCTATTAAAATGCTATCGATTTATACGTGGGCCCAAAACCCACAGGTCCATGTACTAATAATGTAAAGATGCAGCTTTGTTGCATAAAGCGGATTAGCTGTCATCACATAGAAGCCCTCTATTCACTATATTGACTAGCTTCTTTATAACTAGAGGGTTCAACAACATTCATCATACTAGTTATAAAAGAATTTTCCCTATATCTTGCTACAACTAAACCTTCCTACCTGATCTCCTGAGTGGTGGGGTAGCTTCAAACCTTGTCTGATCTTCATTTTCTAGACTTGGCTTAACAACTAGATCATCTTCTTTCTCTTCCTGTTATTGCTATTGCTCGTCGTTGTCACCTGATTCATCACTTCCTTCTTCCACCATCAAGGGCATGTGTCATTATTCATTAGCACTCTCATGGCTTCCATCATTAACCTACTCATGAAACACTACATCTCTATTGGAAAAAAATTTATGAGTAGAGGGATTAAACAGTTTGTAAGCCTTAAATTCTGTACAATACCCAACAAAAATACATTTTTGATGGCCTTTGAATCCAGTTTCTTTCTATCTTCCTTTGGGACATGGGCAAAGGCTTTACTTCCAAAAACTCTCAAATGCTTAACTGCAGACTTATAACCAAATAAGCTTCAAAATAACTTTTGAAATCTAAACTTCTTGTTGGACTCTTTTTTTTTTGTAAGCTAGGATGGTACTCTTTCTATTACTTGATCCACAGAACATTACATCGTTTCAAAAATAGTTTCTGCCCGCCCACTAGGGGAAACCGGGTCATACCTCCACCTATAGTTTTTAATTGCAGCCCAAAAAAAGTAGGTCCACAGTCTGATCATCTTAGCTAGATAAACTATGCAATCTTTAAACTTACTAAAGCTGTTACTAAAACTACTGCTCTGAATTACTTGCTTTTTCCTATATTTAACATGTACAGAGCTAAAACCAAAAAAATTGTTGCAGTTTCTAAACATATCTTTTATCAGTCATCGCCTTCATCTAGTTGCTGGTTCGCTGCTTCCGCTGGCTCTGGACGGTCCCGTTTCAGCACTTGCTGGATAGCATCCAGCTTCTCCTCCTATTTCATCATGGCTATGCGAAGGAAGCTTAGTTCCTTCTGGATGTCAGGATCTCCCTTAGCCAGATCAACCATCTCTTTTGCCACTTGTTCCAACTCTTTAGCCATTAGTCCCTTCATCACCCAATAGATGTGGAGGGACTGCTTGAATAAAGACATACGCCCTCTGGTATGCCCCGGGTCGTGAAGGAGAAATTCCCATTTGTCCATCTCCCCATCGAATTGATCCTAGAGCATTTCCTCTTCAAGATGCTGCATGACACGACGCACTGCAGGGTTAGAATTACGCAGGAAGGCCTACACAACCCTTCGAACTCTGAGGTTAACTGTCTCCCTTTGTTTTCTATTTTTCCCCTGGCCGCGCCTGGAAGTCTCCCCTTCCTCCTTCCCTTTCCCCCTCTGACCTCTGGTTCGTTTACCATCCTGGTCCTTTTCTTTGTCAGGTGTTGAGCTGCGCTTCCTCTGACCATAGCGGCGGACCTTCGAATCCCGTAATTCAGACTGGTCCGCCTTCACCTGATCTTTTCCTTCCTCAGCCACGTTCTTCTGGTGATGCCTACGATCACTCACTGCGCCTAGGATCAGGTCTTCTTCCGAGTCATCCTCGACCTCCCACACTGTGAATGGTGGTTCCTCCTACTTAATGACTTTGCCTTTTCAGCTCCTGTTCGCCTCCCCTGCACTCTGATGCTCCTCTGCTTGTCTCAGTTTCTGTCTGGTCTCCATATTATCTGAGGGTCTGACGCACCTCGTGCTCTGGTTATCTGAGGTTATAACTGTTCTCTGATGTCGCTCAATGTGAACCTCCGCACTTACCCAATTTAGGAGCTCACAAGAAGCCTTCACAATCGTCCCGCTTTGAGTATATATCGAATTCCTTTCCTCGGGGATCCAAATTGGTCCGGTTTTCGAAAGCCGCTAGTAGCTCTTTGGAGAACCACTCCTCTCGACCATCATGTCATGATAAATCCCCTTGGCTGTGAGGTCAGGTGGACCGCTACCATCACCTCTCATCGTTCGAACTTTTATTATCTTACCTTGTGTGTACTTTTGCCTAACCGCTCCTTCCGTCGTCGCTGAACTGTCACCAAATTCCTGATCCTTCATCCTGCACCTTGAAATGATGATTTTATCGACTCTCCATTTAACCATATTCTTGAATCGGGGTCTCCACTGCCCCCTGCTAATCCAGCTCACTGATCCGTACGTTGTCATTTGTGGCGTGATCATGATCAACCTTAATTAGATCCGCCAACTCCTTCCACTCCCTGTTTCCCTCCACGGCTCTCCATTGAGAATCAATTGTGCTACCACGTCCTCTACAGCCCCAATTAGCCAGCCAATCTGCTGCCTGATTCCCTTTTCTACGAACATGACTGATGAGTTTGTAATCGATGCGTTTAATCAATTCTGCAATTTCTTGAACAATTCCCGCAGTCCGCCAGCTTTTGGTGACTTCCTCCCATCCCTGTCCGTTATTGAGCCTCCGCAGCATATCCACAGCAATCTGCGAGTCCCCTGTAATTTCGAGATTGGTATAGCCATTCTTGATGGCAATTCGTAATCCTTGATGCAAGGCCCAAAACTCAGCCTCGTTATTGGTCATCTGTCCGCCCCAGTCTGCAAAAATCCACCTGACTTGGTTATTGCTGTCTCTGAAAATCCCCCCGAAGCTAGCTTCGCCCGGGTTCCCCTTCGAGGCCCCGTCGAAGTTTAGCTTAACAAAGTGGTCTCTCGGGTATCTGAATTTGTCTGGGCTTTGAATTCGCATATCATGGCATGAACATTTAAAGTGAACCATCTCAGGTTTTAGATTTAACTTGTTCAGAATTTCTTGTTCCTCCGAGTTGGTCTTCCAGTCATCACTCTCCCATTTATCAACTAGGATAGTCTCCCGCATACTCTCGACCGCCCGATCCCAAATTACCTCTGGTTCTTTAGCAGAATTATGAAAAACCCTCCTATTTCTCTCCTTCCAGACCATCCAGAGTATAAAGGTAGATATAAGATTCCATGCCCTCTGGACCACCTTACAGTTGAAGGTTTCCTTGCTCCATTGGAAAATCAATTCATTAAATTCTCTGATGTTAATACCTGGTTTATTGAATAGTCGTTTAGTAATCGTCCAGAGGTGCTCTGTATACAGACATCTGACCAACAGATGATCTCTGGTCTCATCATCGTTGTTGCACAGGTAACATCGTGAAGGGCCATTGAATCCCTTCTTTTGGATACGATCCCAGGTTAGAATTTTATTTTTTGAGGCTAACCAAGCAAAAATGGACACCTTTGGCCACCAGTTACTTTCCCATATTGTTTTCCATTCCAAATTCCTGTCACCCATGTTCTAAGAATCCACTAGATAATAAGCCTCTTTGGTTGTAAATGTCCCCTTCATAGAGTTCCCCCACCGGAGGATATCTTTCCCATGTCGAACTCTGATTTTCCTTGATCCCATTTCTTTCTTGTAAAGTTCTTGGATCTCTGAGTTAAGCTCCCGATCCCATTCTGTTGGGTCCTCCCAGACTCTCCATCCCTCCGATATATCATTTACTTTCCAATAGTCCTCTACACTAGTTCTGTTTCCTTCAATTCTACCACGGATCTGGAGGAGGTTCTGAATGTTGTTCATTTTTTCTCGTTCTTGCCACCTGTCTTCCCAAAAGTTGGCCTCTTTGCCTCCCCGGATTTCTCAGAAAGTATGTTTTCCAATCAGGTCTCTATTTTGAGAGGCTAGATCCCAAATAGTGGAGCCTTTGGGGATTTCCTGTTGCCTTAGGATATCTGCCGGTGAGTTTGGCATTCTGTATTTAGTCCTCCATATGGTTTTCCAGAGATCATTTCCACCACTGAGCCATCTCCACCACAACTTGGCTCCCAGGACCTTGTTAAGGATTTCTGGGTCCCTTAAACCCAGACCTCCTTTCTCTTTTCTTTCTGTTAGCTGACTCCACGAGACCAGGGCCCATTTTTTCTTTTGATCAGATCCGATCCATATGAATTTCCTTATGATTTCCCTGATTTTAGCACACACCCCTGCGGGGGCAGCCATAATCGATAAAGAGTAGATATGGATAGCTTGAAGGACCGACTTGGCAAGAACAATTCTGCCAGCAATATTTAGAACTCTAAAGGCCCAATTTGCAACCCTGTTGCTTAGTTTGTCCAGAACCCCTTGCCAATTTTTCACCCTTTTAGATGTGAAGTCCAGGACATTACCCAGATATTTAGTGGGTAATTCCCCCCTTTTAAATCCTAGAATTCTGATTAAATGGGATTTGACCTGATCCATTGTGTTGAAGATGAAGATACAAGATTTGTCCTTATTAATTTCTAATCCAGAGGCCTCTGCGAACAGATCCAGGATTCTCTTGAGATGTTGAACTTCTCTTACCGTTGGTTCTCCAAACAACATAATGTCATCAACAAATTGTTGATGAGTTAGAGGTAGGTTGTTTCCCCAAATTTGCAGTCCTTTGATTCTGTTTGATGCGCTTTCTTGTTTAATGAATCGACCCAGGCCTTCAGCAGCTAGAATAAATAAAAATGGGGACAAGGATCTCCCTGTCGAATACCTCTAGAAGCATTGAAAGTTTTTGAGGGGCTTCCATTAACCAAAATAGAAAAATGAGGAGAGGAAATCAGGTTATGGATCCATGTAATCCATCTTTGGTGAAAACCAAATCTTGCCAGGACAGTTTCCAGGTACTTCTAGTTTAATCTGTCATGCGCTTTGGATAAATCTAATTTTATCATCATTTCTTTTTGCTTTTTAGCTTGTAAGGAGTGGATAACCTCCTGGGTAACAACAAGACCATCAAGAATCTGCCTGCCTTCCACAAAACCTGTTTGTTCAGCCGAGATTAAGTTGTCCAAGAGGGGTTTTAATCTCTTGGCAATCAGGGATGTGATCATTTTATAAATAACATTACATAGTGCTATAGGTCTGAAGCCATTAGCCTCTTCTAGGTTGTCTCCCTTAGGAATGAGGGTGAAAAAGGTAGAATTAAGAGCAGGCCATACCTTTTGGTTTATCCTTGATTCTTCCACTAGATCCAGTATCTCTCTTCCCAAGAAGTGCCAACCAGCCTGGTAAAAGTCAACTGTGAAGCCATCCGGCCCAGGAGCTGTCCCTTTCTTCATTGTCTTCACAACCTCCTCCAACTCTTCTAAGGTCACGGCCCTCATAAGCGCTTTATTTTGGTCCTCAGTGACCAAGATGGGAATAGCTGAACAGATCTCCTGAATGGCTCTCGTTCTATCTACTTGAGGTTATGTTAAAATCTCCTTGTGGTGGTCCATCAAGACTTGTTCAATCTCATTCTGCTCAACCACTCTTTCCCCGTTCTTGTCTTTGATTGAGAGAATCCTGTTTCCCTGCCTATGCTTGATCATAGCCTGGTGAAAGAATTTAGTGTTTCTTTCTCCCTCCCTTAGCCACTTTATCCTAGATTTTTGTCGCCACAAGATCTCTTCTTGCTTTCGTCTCTCTTGCAATTTGCCAAGGATTACCCCCTCCCTATTGATGTTATCCTCTGTTCTTCCTTCCAAAATTATCTTCTGCTGGAGATCCGCCATTTCCCCTTCTAGTTTCTGTTTATCTTTCAAAATGTTGCCAAATTCCTCCGTGTTCCAATTTTTTATTTTGCCTTTCAGGTCTTTCAACTTTAGCTGGAACGTGTGCATTCTACTTCTCCCCTAACTAGTACATTGTTTCCACCATTCCTCCACTTTCTTGATGAAATCAAGGTCCCTTAACCAAAAAGTTTCAAATCTGAAAGGCCTTTTCCCCTGAATCCTCTTGATATCAACCTCTAATCGAATCGGCCAGTGGTCAGATCCCAAAGATGGAATGATCTTGGCCTCCACAAAAACGTCTTTGTTCATGATGGCTTCAGAAACTAGGAATCTATCCAGTCTAGATGCAATTTGGTTTTTTCCTCCCCTTCTATTGTTCCAAGTGTAGATCCCATTAAGGGTTTGGATATCAACAAGCCTAAGTTCCTCTATCATATCGTTGAAACTATCCATGAAGTGATCCCTCCTCCTAATCCCTCCTTTTTTCTCCTCCAAGGATCTGATCAAGTTGAAGTCTCCACCAATGATCCAAGCAGCTTCAGGGAAAATTCTGCGGACAGATTTGAGACTATTCATGAACTGCTCCTTTTTCCCAGGGGAAGGGGGACCATAGATCCCTGAAATAACCACCTGTTGTTTGGTTCCTACTATCCTACCCAGCCCAGTAAGGATTCTGCTCATGCTGGACCAGTTGTCTATGATGATTTCATTGGGGTTCCAGAGGACTGCAATACCTCCTGCAGAACCGATTGCATCTTGCCCAATCACTTGATAATATAGTCTGCTTTTTTCTATTATTTCTTCGAGCTGCTGAACCAAGATCTTTGTTTCCTGCAAGATCATAATACTAGGTTTCTCTTTTTTCAACTTATCCTTCATATACCTTTGTTTACCTCTACTATTTAAACCCCTAATATTCCAACTGATAACTATCATTTAAAACTTTTTGTATGAGGGGAAGAATACCTCCGAAAGAGGTATCACCTTACCTGAGTTTATCAATACTTCTCCCACCGTATGGATAGTTTCACTCATTGGTTTCCGGCCTCTTTTTCTGTTGTTTTTGCCAGAGCTACCCAATCCTTTATCTTCATTGCCCTGCTCACTTTCTATCATAGCTTGTTTCTCTAGGGGCTCTCCTTTTTTCTCCTTGTGTTTATGAAAGACTTCCTTATATAGCTGTTTTTGTTTTTCAGGAATGAATCTGCTGTCCAGATACTTCTATTCCTGGAGTAGCCTTCTTATGATTTTCTCTTCTTCTGCTTCATTTTCAGGCGGGTTTTCCACTTCCATATGAGATTCCAGTTCTGTTTCTGTTAACTTCTCCTCCGGTTTTCCTCTGCTTGTTTTGCTGAAATTCCTTTCTTTTTCTTTCTCCTCTCCAGCTACTTCCATGGGGGTGTCCTCTGGGTCTTCATCGTCTTCCAGGTTTACTTCATATTCTTCATTTTCGCTATGCAGTGCCTGAAATTTGTTTTGAGTACTTATTTGGCTAGGATTCTTTTGAGATTGAGTCTTTGGTCCCTCTTTGTTCTGCTTCTTCTTTCTTGCTACCTGCTGAAAGCCTCTCTCCGGATCCTCCATTCTTTCAGTACTTCTCTGTTGATTCGCCTGGCTTTTCTTGGATTCTTCCTCTTTATTCAGTGGGTATTTCCTGTATAAATGGCCATATTCATGGAAAATGTGGCATCGGAAAGGAATATGTTCATAATCAATTGGTTGCTTCCAGATTGCATCATGATACTCTACTTCGACATTTTCCGGGAGAGGATCTGCCAGATTTATGTAAACACAGATTCTCGCATAAGCATTGTATTTACCTCGTTTCGTAGCCTCTGCAGTTTTAACAAAGCTCCCAATCGTGTTGCCTATTCCCTCCAGAATTTCAGGGTCCCAGAACTCATCAGGAAGCCCAAATAGTCTGACCCAGACTGGTGCATCAAGCATTTTTTCCTTTTCGGGGTTATACCTCTCTTCCCAGAATTTCATGAATAGGCCTGCATTGTTCAAGAAATATGGACCCTCCTCAAAGATCCTATTCTTATCTTCCAGGTTGGAAAAGATTGCTGTGAAAAAACCTTGGGCTCCAAGTTTGAGATCTACCTGTCCCCTAGGTCTCCATCTCTGGTCAATCCATCTGTAGAGTTCCCTCTCAGAAGGCCAATACCCAACAAACCTACATATTAAGGCATGGTCTCTCATGTAACAGTTATATTCCTCCAATTTGTTGTTGGGAACGACATACCTTAGCTGTTTTTGAGCTCTAGGAAGGCACTTTCCTCTCATTCTTTTCTGCCACAGGTTGCCCATTACTGGGGCATGACTTTCCTTCTTAGTATGTTGTTCTCCTCTTGTGCTCGTCTCACCTATTACCACGTTTTTGAAGGAGGGGATATCTCCCCCCCCCTCGGCTCTCCCATTTCGCTCAGGGCGTGATCTGGGGTTTAAAATCTCGTTTTCCGTTGAGATCTCCGAAAAATAGCCCTTGCCTGTAGTCTGAGCTTCACTGACAAATTGCAGCCCCGCTGCCCTCCTCCCTGTTCCGACCTGTCCGCTGTCACGGGTCCTCCCGCATCCAACGCTATCCCGTTCCGTCCGCTGCGCCCCTGCAAACCCTCACCCACGAAGACCACCCAAATGTTATCCAAACTTCTTGTTGGACTCTTATTCTTTAGATATACTGCAATATTAATCGCTTTAGCCCAAAAGAAATTAGAAAGATTCTTACCTTTTAACATACTACGAGCACACTCCACAAGGGTTTAGTTCTTCCGCTCTGCAACCCCATTTTGTTGAGGAATGCGGAGTACTGTAAAATATTGTTGTATATCATTATCATCGCAATATTTGAGGACACAAGCTTTCTTGTACTCCCCCCCTTGATCTGAGAAGAGAATCATGATGCTTTTACTTGTCTTCTTTTTAGCCATACTTCTAAACTCCTTGAAGTATTCAAAAGTGTGGCTCTTCTTCCCGAGGAAATGCACCCTCGTAAATCTAGTATAGTCATCAATAAACAATAAAAAATAGTATGCACTGCCTAAAAATCTTGTCTGCATAGGCTCACATAAATCTGTGTGTACCAGCTCGAGTATATCTCTCCTCCTTTTATCATCATTCATATAAAATTCATCTCTGTGCAACTTTCCCAATGCACATGCATCACAATCAATATGAAAAGGTTTTAAAACAAGAAGACCTTCAACTATACCTCTTTTTTGTAATAGCAGCAGATCATTGAAGTTAATATGGCCGAACCTCTGATGCCATAAGTCTTCTGTAGTCATGGCTGATGATGTCAATGCCTGATGTAGTGCACTTTTGACATTTAACTTGTACAATCCTCCCACACAAATACCTTATGCAAAAGGCTTCATGCAATCCAACAGGTCTTTAATAACACAATTTGATTTATAAAACTCCACCTTGAGATTCTAATCAGTTATAGTAGAAACAAAGATTAGATTATTTTTTATCCTGGGTACATACATTACATTATGGATATGTCTAATATTTCCATAAGGAAAAACAACAGGAATATCACCATAGCCTTTGATTTGATATCCTTTATCATCACCAAGATACATGTTTGCTCCATTGTTGGTCTCTTTGATGTCTTAAAACCATTGTCTGTTCCCTGTCATGTGGATGGATGCACCTAAGTCCACAAACTAGGTATCTGCTTCATCATCCTTAGCCGAAAGTGTATAGTCAGATATGAAAAATCAGAGGTTTTGACCCTATTCCTCATTAGAAAAATGACCTACATGATTTTTATGTCTCTTCCAACTTTCATCAAACTTCTTCTTCATGCAATATCAGATTATATGGTTGGTTCTACCATAGTAAAAACATTTGGTTGTAGAGTCATTTCTATTGAAAGACGTACCTTGAGGTGGGAGCATCTTTCTCTATGGGGATTGCTCTGCTCTTCTATGTTGCATTTGGCTTTCCTCTAAAAGGCTTCTTCTTCACCATTAAGGCCAGATCTGAACTCTAAGTTTTATGAGTCAGTCGCTTTTCCTCCTCTTGCATGAGGATCCCTGTCAATTCTTCAAACACGGGGGATTTTTCTCTTGCATTCAAGCCAGTGAAGGACATTTGATAGTCAGTAGTCATACCATTCATGGTAATCATGACCAAATCTATATCTAACACAGCTTCACTGATGTTACCCATCTTTTTCTTGAGCTCCTTGATCTGCGAAATAAATGCTACAACTATCTCATTCTCCTCCATATTTATGGAGAGAATCTTGCTCTTCAAGAACAACAATCGATTAGTGTTCTTGACCTCATTTAGATGCTTGAGAATCTTCCAAATTTCTGGTGCAATCTTGCAATCACAGATATGGGGAATAACACAATCTTTGACCAACAATTTCTAGAGAATTCTTGCCTTAGCCTCTTGCTTGTCCCAATCTTCGATTATTGTTGTTGTTTCTCCTATAGCCAGATTCGGCTTCACCTCATCATTATTCACAATTGTCCATGCATTGTGTCCCTCAAGCAGGGTCTGCAACTAAAATTTCCAACCAAAATTATTGGATCCATCCAGCTATTTATTCTCATTGAGCTATGCTTCTGCTAACTGATTATTCATCTTGAATGAATAAAAAAACTTCAACCCCATCAATTAAAAAAAATAACCTTGGATCTTTTAAAAAAAATACGATCAAATGCTAGATCCAAAACAAAAACGAGCCCAGATCCCCCTTCTTTTTAAAGGATCACTTCAATTCTTTCTTTAAAAAAAAAACAACCGCCCCCTTTTTATCAAATAAAGAGCCCGTCTTTTTTTAATTAAAGAATTAAAAATTTTTAATTAAAACCTTAAGTTACTCTCACAAAAAATCTTTGTTGTATGCTCTCATAAGTTACTTCTGCAACTATTGGCAACCTTTCCAGACACTGGCAACACCAGATGTTACAACATGACTTGATCAACAACACAAACCTCTGCAATTATTAGAGAAACATGGGACAAATTTCTAACATTTTCTGAACCAAATTTAAGGCACGCTCTCTCTCTTCTTACCGAAACGATTAGTCCCAATGTATCATATGGGATAGGTCGACCGATGAATGCAAGCTCTGCGATTGTCGAAGAAAATGTGGGTTAACGTCTTGTATTTTCCAAATGAATCAGTTATAATTTCACCTAGATTTGAGAACATGGGAAAGACATACTCGCGAATCCGAGCAGGAAAACACCATGAACTTGGGAGACTGGCCCTTGGACAATTTGGAGATTTTTTCCAAATTAAAATCTTAATCCACTTCTCATCTCATGTTACATAATGGCCTCGTTGCTCCTTCCGAGCCTTCTCCAAATTGCATCTCCAATAAAGGCAAATACTCGATCCCACGACCACACTTACAATATTGTATGTAGATCCCCGAAATTTCCCACCTACGATGGCCTCCTTCATAGCAGCACAGAAAAAAATGGCTCGACTCACTGGTCATGGTAATGTCCCTTTCTTCCCGATATCTACTACTTTCAACACCTGAGACCTACTGGATTTCAACGCTTGAGACTGCGCACTCGAGCCCAGAGCCACACTAACTCCCATCAATTTCCTGATCGTACTGGTGTTGATCTGGCTCATGGCTACTATTTGAATCGATACCACCATGATTCAGAGTAGCTTGATGTTTCAACGTAGCCTTGACGGACCTCCAATCCATAGGCTTCTCACTGTAGTAGCCTTCACGCACCTCCGATCCAAAATTCTGGTGCAACACAAAAAAAATGCGACCTCCTCCTTGGTAGTTTGGCCTCCTTCATGGTTTTCACATGATCAACAATCATGAATCAGTTGTAAGCTTAAGAATGATGGCCACTAATCTCCTTGTGCAACAAATGAAACATCGTGGCTTCCTCCTAAAATGGTCAATGCACTTGAAGAATGGCTCACTCGCACTGTTCTTGAAACAAAAAAACTTGTAAGGCTAGAACTGAATTGGCATAACTATCGCGCCAAATTTTGCGTTGATCTCCCTTCAAAACGTGTCAGTCTCTCCACTCAGGGTTACAGGTCGTCTTCAACCCTGTAGCTCTAATACCATGTCAAAAATAAACAAATCAAATTTATTAAGAAACTTGAGCAGCTCACACGTGTGGAACACCACCTGTAAGACTGCCTCTGCAAAACACACTTTGCCTTACAAATCATTACATGAGGAATATATAGATGAAACACACATTTAGGGAAGTTGAAACAACACCCTAGAAAACAAGAAGAAACTCCTAATCTAAGGTTCGAGTTGAACCATCACTCCATTAAGACATTTCAACATTAATCTCAGCATATACTTATCACGTTGAAACGAGTTTTAAGATGTGCTTATTTTCCATGTCGCTACACGTAAAAGCAACTGAATTCGTTGACATGGAATTTTTTAGCATTGAATGAGATTCGAGAGATGTTATTGTCCTTTATAGAGAATTATTGGTCGAGTTTAAAAATTTGAATGCAGAGGAGGTTGATTTCAATTAAAAGAACTTAAGGATGATGATCTTTATAGGTGCAGGCTGGCTTCCCCATTCTCGTATCATTAGTATCAATATATTATTAAAACACATGTAAAGACATACCGCATACATTTGATGACAAACTTGCAAAGTGCTCCTTAAAGCTTAAAGTACAATGATGTTATTCTTTTTAATAATTTAAAACTTTTTTTTTTAATAATTTAAAATGTGACACAATGATGACTTGAGGACCATCAAACAACAATGAGCACACACTAATTATGATGTTTCAACCTTCACAACAACAACCATATTGTTTCTCTCCATGATTGCTTCGAATTCATTGATTATAGGTTGCCTTTAATGGCATAACATGGTAGGCACAACTATTCGAAGCTAGGGTATTGATCTAGTTCGCACCAAATTTAACATGGAATGGAGACGAGTTTCATATTTAATGCCAAACACTGATATTAGAGAGAGGTAGAGCAACTCCCCCACCGTAGCACCTCCATAGAAAATTCAAAGTTTATTTGGCTTACATTATTTTCTCATTGAAGGTATCCAACAGTAATGTATAAGCACTTAGTTACCTAGGATGCTTATCTTAGCTTGCCATGGCCTACTCCTTTATTTTACACTGTAGTTAAGCATGAAGTATATGTAAGGAAAACATTAGAGTTATATAATACACACATTAAACACTAGGTGCAGGCCAAGGAATGGGGGAATGCTGAGCTCAAATGCCTTGTCTCCCACATCCTTGGTAATGATATAAGGACCATATCAAAGTGGTCTAAGTTTCCGATAGGCTCCGGTAAGGTGTTCCTTTTGTAAATGAAACCAAAATTTTTCACCCACCTAAAACTTGTGTGGCACCCAATGTTGATCATGTCGTTGCTTGTACTTGGCATTTTATTTCTCCAGAATGTTGTGGACCTAATCGTGGATATGTTGGATGTGCTCAATGAAGTTGTTTGCCTTATCGGTTTTGGATTGGACATGAGTTGAATCTGCTTGAGTAGCTGCAAATGGCATGGCCACATTAATGGGACATAGTGGTTGGAATCCCAAGCCCACCTGAAAAGCGTTGTGGCTAGTCGAGCTGTGGAGAGCCCGATTATAGCTGCGTTGAGCATAGGGGAGGCTCTCATCCCATGTGCATGGATGCTTTAAGTTGTACATGTGTAGAATGTGTATGATCATCCTGTTGAAGACCTTTGTCTAGCCATCAGTTTGGGGATGGAAGGTTGTGGACTTAGTGAGTTTGGTGTCTAGCATCGACCAGAGACTGGACCAAAATCTATTGAGGAATCTGCTATCCCGATCTGAGATGATAGACTATGGGATCTGAAAGTATACCCAAACTCATTCAAAGAAGAGTTTAACAGTGGCTTCTGTTGTGATATTCTTCTTGTAGGCCACCATAATGGCCAACTTCGAGAATTTGTCGATGACCACAAAAGCAAAGTCGTTTCCATGCTTAGTAGAAGGAAGGCTCGACGTAATGCATGGAGATGGATTACCAAGGTCAACTAGGGGTAGGCAGTAGACTATAGAGGCCTTGCTTCTTGATGGTCAGTTGGAAATGGCATAGGAAATGTAGGATCTGATGTACTTCGCGACATCCTATTGAAGATTTGGCCAATACAAATACTTCTGTAGTACTGCCACCATTTTCGCGACCCCATAATGCCTAGTAGCCTGATTGTAGTGCGCTTCCCAAATCATCTTGGTAAGCTCACCTGAAGGAACACAAAGGTGACCCAAGTGGCATAATAGGACATCCTGGAGGTGAAAATCTGGAGCATGTGGACCTACCAAGAGTGTCTGGTATGTGTGGCCAAATTCTGGGTCGCTTTTGTAGAGAAGTGGTTAATCAAAAGTCTCGTGCCCACAAGAGTTGATCACGGTGGTTAATGCCATGATCGGTGGTTGAATGAGACAATTTGCAACATTATTGGTGCTACCCTTCTTATACCTGATCTTCAAATGGAATTGTTGCAGGTTTTTGGACCACTTCTGATTGTGATCATTCTGTAACTTCCCTTGCATTTGTATGAAATGCAGGGATTGATGGTCTATGTGGATGACCGTTTCCTTCCACAAAATGCAATGCTTCCATTATCAACATGCCTGCACAATGTAATACATCTCTTTGTCATAAGTGAGATACTTCTGAACTGTGTCTGAAATTATCTCACTGTGATATGCCACTGGATGTCCATGTTGAGTAAGGACTGCCCCAATAGCATAGTCAGAGGCATCTGTCTTAATCTCAAATGGTTGTTGAAATTCTGGTAATGTGAAAATTGGTGCCAAGTAGAGGCGAGTTTTCAACTTTGTGAATTCCTTTTGCTGAGATTTAGACCAAAATAAATTTTCTTTCACTCCTCTCTTGGTGACTTGACTCAACGGCCAAGTGATATGAGAGAATCCCAACATGAACCTGCAGTAGAAATTGGCAAGACCCAGAAAGTTGGAGAACTCTGTTAGAGTGATTGGAGATGGCCAATCCCTGATGACTTGGATCTTGGCTGGATCCACATGCACCCCTTGTTCATCAATAATGTATCCCATATACTGAACTTGGGGCATGCCAAAAGTGCATTTCTCCAAATTGGCACATAGTTTGTGTTTTCGTAGTGTATGGAGAACCTGTCGGATGTGGTGGAGGTGCTCTTCCCAACTCAGGCTAAATATCAGGATGTCATCCAAGTATACCACTACAAATGAGTTAGTGAATGGTCACAAGATGTCATCCATCAACATCATGAAGATTGTGGGAGCATTCATCAACACGAAAGGCATAACCAACCATTCGAAAAGGCCCTACTTGGATTTGAAGGCAGTATTCCACACATCAAAGGGTTCGATTGGTACCTGGTGATGTCCTAACTTCAAGTTGATCTTGCTTAAATATTTTCCCCCCTTTAGTTGGTCCAGAAGGTCACCAATCCGTGGGATCGAGTACCTATTTCAGACAGTGATCTTGTTCAACGCCCAATAGTCAATAAAAAGTCTCCAAATCCCATCCTTTTTCTGTACCAACACAATCGGAGTCTCCAAATCCCATCCTTTTTCTATACCAACACAATCAGAGTCTCCAAATCCCATCCTTTTTCTGTACCAACACAATCGGACTCCCACAGGGTGATGAACTGGGTTGGATGTGACCTTTCTATAGCAGCTCCTAAATCTTCCTCTTGATTTCTTCGTTCTTCAGAATGGAGCACCAATACAATCATCCTTTGGGTAGTGGCACACTTGGGGACAGTTCGATTGAGTGCTTGACCTGACAATGCAAAGGAACCCTTGTAGGCAGGTGAAGATGTCTTCGTACTCCTCCACAACCTTGTCCATTTGTTGTTGTCATGTAGAGGGGCCTTGTCTAGAGGTCGTGGCCACCATCTTCTTCTTTCCCTGAGGGAATATCATCAGGAAAACAAATTTCCCAGTTTTGGAAATGAGCTTACTGCATTGTTTTGCAATAACCAAAGAGATGGCGGTAGGCGGTGCTACCTTTGGTATCTTGCACAACTTATTTCCCAAAGTAACAATAACAACACGAGGCCTTGACTCATACACAACATGTAGCTTCCACAAGTATGGTTGGCCTAATAATAAATCAAAAACATAAAGGGGAGAAATGTCACATAATAACTCATCTGTGAGGGCTTGATGTTGTATGGAAGGCACACTGTTGGCTCATGTGAAGATCCTGTCCTTGGTGAAGCCACCCGATGGTATATGGTTGGGGATGTGATGTGTTCAGTAAGCCTAGCCGCTTCATGACCTCTTCTGAAATGAGGTTCTTTTGGCTCCCGCTATCGAGAATGAACTATAGTGGGGAACCCTTTACCCTCATCTAGGAGTGGAAGAGGGGCTTCTCCTACTTTGGATCTTCAGGTTCCTCCTTCTAGATCTTCGCAGTGGTGATGGTGGCGTTGGGCTCCGCATTGATAATCTGCTTCCTTTTGTCATTCCCCTTGTCAAGTTCTGACTTGGAGTTGGAACATGCATCTGATTTCGAAGCCTTTAGCTCAGCCACCAGTGACTTCTTGGCTCGACACTCACTTGTGTTGTGAGTGGAGCTCTTATGGAACTCACAACACTTTCCCATGTTGACTTCATGATGTTTTTCTTTTCTTATTACTTTGGGGGGTTGTTCGGGGCCACCGCACCTTGGCTTTGTCCTTTGTTCTGTAGTTTGGAGGCACCTTTCCCTTACTTTGAATTCGCAGATCCAAAGTCTTGTTTCTTCTGTTTAAAATTCTGCTCTATCCTGACAATGTATCGGTATGTCATGTTGAGCGAGGATATGTCGAGGAACTCCATATCATCCTAGATGTACCTTTGTAGGCAGTCACGGTATTTGAGTACCAAATGCTGCTCAGAATCCTTGATACCCAACTTTGTGTGAAGGGTATGAAAAATATTGGTAAACTCTAGCACGTCTTGGTCCCTTCCCTACCACAGCATGGTCCACTTTATGTATTTATCCTCATAGCTTCTGACAAGGTAGTATTTCTCCTTAAATGGCATCCTGAAATGAATTCCAAGTGGGTACAACTGAAAAATTGAGGTCATACTTTCATCCTTCTGCTCACAGTAGGTTTCCCACTAGTCCTTGACGTGGGGGATGGCTTTGAGAAGAGCAAAAGTAATCTTTTGCCACCTGGAAAAATCATGAACAGAAAAATACCCTTCTAGTAGATTTAACCATTTGTCTACAGTGTCTGCATCTATCTTACCCTCAAATATGGGAATGTCAAGGATAACCTATACCTTAAAGGGTGTGGCACTTCCAGAGTAGCTGCTGGAAGTAGATGTGTCACCCTTGGGTAGATGTTGAAGGATTTGGGCAAAGTTGTCCATCATCATATTCCTTTATCGCTCGAGGGCCTCTTCGAGCAAGATTTTGATAGGATCTCCTACCCCCTCATCTTTCTTTTCATCTGCATGGGAGGCTGTCGAGATTTGCGAGGCTGGTCTTGTAAAGGTTCGATCAGTTCGAGCCCTAACTCCTTATATCTCGACCTCGTAAGGGACATGCAAAGAAAAATAGAGAAAGATCGGACCGCTTTGATACCATTGATCCAGATTTAAAAAGGAACAAAACGAATTATAGACATAACCATAAATATAGAGATGCAGCAAAAATAATACTTCATTTCATTAATTTAAAATATTGAAATATGCTTACAAACAAAAGTGGAAATAAACTAGCTCAGATGATGGTAGCTTATCTTTGAGAAGATTTGTGACAGCTACATGCCTCTCAACTTTGTTATAATGAGTCTTAGGGGCCTTTTTATTATTGAACAATAATAGAAAACCCTAAACAACCAAAACCCTAACCCAAGGAGATGTAACACCAAGATTTTATGGGCCCTGTTAGGGTTAGTTGGACAAACAACTTCTTGGGGTTGTGACTTGGTCATATTATCTCCATTTGACGTGCATGATACCCTGTTGGAAATATCTCTCAGGGACTATAAGGGCAAAAAAAGAAGAAGGAAGCATTGGTGGTAGATTTCCGAAAAAACGTTGTTTAGGGCCTCAAAATGGCTCCGAAAGTTTAGGACCCGAAAAAATGCTAAAAATAGTAAACTGTGCTACAACTAAGGAAATTTAAAAATTGAAAGAAACAATAGTGGGGTCCAATTCAAATTAGTGTGTGGCCACCAATATTCACCTGGATCAGTGAAGGGAATATCTTTCCTATTATCCTAGTGTTTATATCTCCATAGGGATCACATGAAGTTTGCATTAGGGAAAGGGTTCCCTTGGAAACTTGAATGCCTCACAGATCGTTTTTTGTGCTCCTTGTAGTTTTCAACTGGCTCTATGAATACAGGTTCCATGTCTTATCTTCTGGGTACATCAAACACCAAAACCATGCTGCAAAGTTTAAGCTTCAAAGGGAGCTATATCCATGCTATTTCATTTTTCATATGTTTTCCTCTATCTACCTAGTGTTTCAATCTTATATTATTTCACATTTTAAATGTTTATTTTTTATGATTTATTTTAAACTTCAAGCTCTTCAAACGTATTGTAGCTTTCCTTAGGAAACTATAAAATATCCCATGTCTAAGCTGCATTTCACAGTAGACAGAGGATGACCATTTTGTCTTGGTCAAAAAACAAATCAATGTATGTTATTTGATTGTGGGAAAGTCAAAACTGTAAATTAGAAAATGAGAAATAGTTAATGTTCAATCAAATAGAATCTTATTTGTCCTTTCCCCTCTTGCAATTGATTGCTTTAAAAAATTAATTTTTTATTACTCGTCAATTGAAGAAAGGTTTAATATTTTTAGGATTTTATTTTCTGGTGCAAAAAGAACCGGTTTTGAGCTTTAACTCTATACAATTTATAAAAGTTTAAACACACTATTGAGCTTCGTGTTAAATTCATATGAACTTGAATTCTTCTTAGTTTCAATTTTGTATATATACTATAGATGTAAACTAGAATTCTTTGTTAAAATGGGATATTCAATTTTCAGAAAACTACAATTTTCTATTTAACATTTACTTAAGATCTGTTGAATGTTGTTTGGATCATGTCAGTAGTTGCACACATTAGTTTTGTTGACTAACCTCTTGTGAATGCAATGCAGTTTATATGCATAATAGAGGTAGGAACAGTCAACCTGGGCATTGCATGGTGGATATTAGGATCAATGAAACATACATACCAAATAGATCTATTGGCTACAAATAGCCCATGGACATGTCCTGGTGATCGTTTGTTTTTTGATGCATCAGTGATATGGGTTTGGTTGGTCCCAAGAGGATTTTTGGCAATATTGGAGTATATATCCCCAATTAAATTAGTTCTTTTTAGGTAGGGAAATTGTTCTAGTTATTGTGTGATTGGCATACAAGGATTTTCTAAAGGTCGAGTGGATTCCTTCGATGAACATGCCTATTATGTTGGCATCTACAACCATGATGCCTCTAGCCACTATAGTCAATTACACATCCTGATCATTGTTGGGACCATTTCCAACTATTTTATCTTTAGATATCACAAGAGGCTTGGTGGAAACACTACAATTATGTACTCTTTGTAGACCTGGATGTTGGTTTCACCTTTACGGCTATACCGCTATACTTTACATTGGGTCTTAGCAACACATCCATAAAATAGTGGAGAGAAGGTGAGGAGCATTGTGCTTTGACGAGCTTCCCCACTACACAGTGTGTTAAGGTGGATGGTTGTAAAGAGAAATTTCTCCTTAAGTGATTGAAATATTCATGGATATTCACACATGATGCTTTACATATTGAAATATTTGCACATGATGCTTTGCATATGCTACACTAATGTTCTCACATTTATTTACCCATTTAATGCTCAACCTCAAAAGTATGACTCATATTAGTGCAGATATTAATGTATGATATAATTGTAACATGGTATAACTTTTGTGTGCGGAGGATGAATTTAGTCATTGGACTTGAAAAGTTTGACATTGAAAATGATTGTCGTGGATGAAAGTTTCGAAAATATGCTCAAAGGACTTCTAAAATTATTATGGTTTAATTGTTGGAGTAATTACAACACTCACTTTATTGGGAATCAATTACTTGGATTAACTACTACTCTAGGAACATGGGACTAACTGCCTATTCAAGGTAATGATAAGGGTTTGGAAGCTTACTAAAGCTTGTGTGTTTTGGTCCAAGGGAGATTCTCAACATTGTATCAGAGCCTTGGCCCAAATTCAATTCTCAGGTTGCATTTAAGAGGGGTGTTGTATTAATTCTCATACAACATTGGGAAACAATTACTTAGACTAACTGCTCAATTAGAAACATCAAACTAACCACACACTCAAAATGATAATAAGAGTTTGGAAACTTACAATAATTGAGTTTTCTAAATATACTTCACATATTTAATTAGACAATCACAACAAAAAATGAAAATAAATTAAATAATATTGACAAATTCATATAAGTAAATAGCTTCCATTGAACATCCAACCATTTGAAAGTCCTAGCATCACACTAATAAAGCATTATTTTATTGTACAAACTATTAGGTGTCGTAATCGTTTGTAACTTTGTTATGCTGATTTTTCTTTATACCATGTACAACCTTATTGGTTTTTGTACTCGCATTGGATAAATACAAATACATGAATTTATGAACTAAGTTGGGAATAATTTCATATTCCTATCATAAAAATTCACCATTCATATCCTTTTTTTTTTTTGTTGGAATGTTATTTTTTGGCTACTCATTACATTTCAGCCATGTATGGTTATGTGACATATATGTGAATAAACTAATTACAAATATATACACAACCCTCACCTATTAGGTCATTTATGTTTCATTTTTCTCAATATTTTAACCACGGAGGCATATCCTCACTTCCCCTTGTTCCTCCAATTGAAGTGCTATAACTTATCCTTATTATACGACTTCACGATAAAATCAATAACTGGTGCTTACAAATATTGAGTATTCTGGACACGATGATATTGCTATTATATGAGATGGGTTTCTGAGTATTCTGGACACGATGATATTGTTATTATATGAGATGGGTTTTTGAGTATTCTGGACACGATGATATTGTTATTTTTTGCAGATTGAAGCTTGTATGTTGATGTATTGAGAATTTGAGCATATAATAAAAATGTGACCATTGGAAGCTGAAACCAAAGACATAGGTCAATATGGGTGAACTCCATTATCAATTTTCTTGTGTTTAATGTTGCATGTTTGTCAATTTTCAACTGTTAAAATATTGCAAAATTTACTTAAGTTTGTGTACTTTTGCAATCACGATCCATTGCCTAAAAGACGTGAACTAGCTTAAAAGTTATTTCATGAAACCTTCATTTTTTGTTTTTGGATAAATAGGAGTGAAAAGGGGAGGGACCAAATAGCTATTACCAGGAAGAAATTTTGTTTGTGAGCCTACTAAGGATTTGAGAAAAATGATTTCTTTGATTAATAAAATTGCTCTATTTATTCATGTGATAAAATTCCTAATGAGCTTGGAAGCTTTCCTTATAAAGTCATATTAGAGGGTAGATGTTGATAAAGGATTAGTCAAGGAAAGCTTGACTGGGTCAATATGATCCAGATGGACAATGAAGTCACAACTATGTAAATGGCTTATGAAGGGAGTTTCCCTTAACTAAAAATTGTGCTTAACTAATATATTTTATTTATGAAAATAATATTAATGTGTGTATGGTAAGCAAATAGAAACTGATACTTGGTATGTTTTAGGTAATACAATAAGGTTATCTAATGGATTCCATGTAATATGGAATGTTCATATGGAAAGTATGCAAGAGTGATCTCTTGTTGTTAATTACCACTTGAAAGAACGTAGTGTGGTTTTGCTTATCCTTATGAGACTTTTCATGTGAATGATTGAAAACATGAGAGGTTGAAAATTAAATTTAAAATAAATGTGTATGAATAGCATGGAATATGTGTAAGTATGGCACATGCATGACAAGATGTACATATACATATTTGGGTGCATGATTGAAGAGATTGTTCGAATGTGTAAATTGGATATAGTGAAAATCTCCTTTATGAATATTCATTGAAACTTGTGTGTAAGCAAATGAAATGATAGATCTGTGACTAATATGTAAGGTTGAAATCATTTCAGGGGCTGCTAAATGTGGAAACATCAAGTATGCCAAGAAGCTAGATAAAATCTTTGAAAACATCTTAATTGAGAATGCATGTAGTGGTAGTAGAATTAGCAAGGGAAGTAGCAAGCTAAGCTAAAAAGGCAAAGGAATTGGATAAGAATTCCTTTAAGTTAAATTTAATATATTTTGTTTTCAAATTAATGCGTGTATTGCTTGGATTCGCAAGAAGGGGTATGGTTAACGAAGAAAATTATCGATACAAGGAGATTTAGTAAAATCTTAGTAATGTGTGCATGCATTGAGTTGCTATGTTGAACAAATATTAAAAAAATGAATAATAGACTCATGAGATAAAGTATGTTTGATAATGCATTGAGAGAATGCAAGAAATGTGGGATGTATGAAGCAAATGTAGGGACTACAATTGTGTTCATGAGTCCATGAGTATTGACCCAATAGTTTCTAAATTTGAGATAAGTGATTATATCATATAATGTTAAATTTGTTCGTAAGGAACATGTAATTGAGGGATTGGTTTTTTCTAGTTAAAGTGAAAATTGTATGGAATTGTTGATATACGAAAGCAAGTTTGTCATTAATACCTAGTGGGTTATAACAAATGCACTAACTTGCCTTCAATGAGTAAATATTGCTAGAATCTGTGTGATGCAACCATGAGTTATTGTGGCATTATTTGGTCATACATTCATATTATGAATTATGATGGTACATATGTTTGGTACATTGAGAGTGTGCATACTTGTATGAGACAATGAATTGCACAATTCAATGTCATGAAAATAATAGCTTCTAATAATTTTGAGGAATTGTTGAGTAGTGGAATGAGTGGCATGAATCCCTCATATTTCAAAGAAAAGTGGAAGCTAATTACTCATGAATTTGGAGATATGTATCTTTCAATTTTGACTCTTTGTTTGTTGGAATAAATGTTTAAATGCATTATGGAATGCTTGGAATGATTACGATGAAAATAAATAATGCAATGATAGCTTCATTTCAATTTTATTTTTAAATCAATTGAAAATAATTAAATTATTATGTGTATAATTATTCTAAGATCACTTTATGGGATTTTATAAATATTGCAATGATTTTTTATATATATAAACACTTACCACTGTTTGGCTAATTGAAATTACAAATTATAGTTGAAATGACCTTGGCTATGATAATAAAGGTTGAGTACTACCATATGCAAGAGTCAGACATCATGAGAAAAGTGTCATATATATGAAATTAGATTCCTATATGAAGCAAGTTTGGAAAAAAAAGGAAGAGTATTTGATTTAAGTTATTGTGATTAATCCCATGGAAGTTATGTGCTTGTGATATAGGTGATATGATGATCTATCTACGGAGGATCGACAATTTTCGTGAAGCTAAAAATCCCAAGGAAATGGCTATTGCAGTGACACTGGAACCCTACGAGGTTCATATTTCACTAATATGCCTTGCAATGTCACCAATCATGTGTTATGTTCTAGTTCCATGGCCTTTCACTCATATCAGGAAAGGTTATTTACCTACATCCCTTCCTTGCTATATTTCCATTAGCATTTTGAGCTTTTCCATTTCCATGTCTCTAATTATTACATGCATTTCTTCTGTAATGTAGAAAAGTAAGAGAAGATTAGTTTCATTGGCATAGCATGGTGGCAACTCACAAGTGTTGCTGGTGGGGCATGGTAGCAACTAGAACAAGTTCCCATGGCATGCCTCACCCTTACCTTGAATACACTGCAACAATGTTAGTTTTGATGTTAGAGACTTCATTGCATAATGTCTTCCTGTTAAGCATTGTTAGACATTACAGAGAGCCCCACAACATTTATTTGAAATTGTCAAAGCCTATTCATGAATAATAAATTTGGATTTCTTAAATAACTATATATTTCTAATAAGTAGAATGTAAATAACTGGATAGAAAGGAAAATTTTGTCCAATCATATATTTTTCAACTATTAAATATTTGAAATTTAATAAATATGAAAATTGATTTTAGGGGTGGTAGGAGGGGGAGGGATTCTTTACAATCGTGAGTGAATAACTATTGAAAAATATGCTTGGGATCATGGTAGGAAATCCAATAATAAGGTTGAGGTGTATGGATTCTATTTGGGGCTTCTACTAGCCCAACATCGTGAAGTAAAAGAAATCTTCATCTTAGGAGACTCCTTCCTTATTATCTGACACTTAAGAACAAACAATTCTCCTAAGGATAATGTCCTAAGTGTGATGCTTCAACACGTCAAGGCTATTCTCCATTCCTTTACCAGTTCCCCTTCCTTTCCTGTACTTAGGAACCTCAACATTGAAACTGCTCTCTTGGCCAATAGGGCTTGCCTATTGGACGAAGGAAAAACCAAAATAAGTGATGTTTTTGGGTATGCCACTATCCTGTGATCATGATCATGAATAAAACCCACATCCCCTCTTCTTATTTTGGTATCTATCCTAAAGTTATGCCCATGTATATTTCCTCACTATCATTGCTTGTTCATTCACTCTCCATCCCCAATCTGTGTCTCTCGATCTCATCTGTTAATTCCCGTACCAAAGTCATTCATTTTACAATTGTGGATTCTCCTCTCATGATTGCGTTGGAGGGAAAATTTGGGCTCAACATGGTGTACCAATGGCGCAGTATCCATGCAGGGATGCTGAATTTAATGGTTCCCACTCAGATCAGGGTTTACCTTAGGCAAAATCAAATGAACATCTTGCAAGTTCCCTTAACCAATGTGTCACATTTACTAGCTTTGTTGAATATTAGCTTGCTAATTCATTTGATGATCATGGTAAATGTTGAAGGAGTCTTCTCATGCAACAGGAGGGTGAGTGCACTACGTTAGGACCCTAGTAGATTTGAAGTAATAATACAACCTCACATGAGAAATTTGAGAGGTGAAATGAATAAATTGGTAAGGGGAAACATATTAATCTTCATTTATGTCACTCAAAGAGAGCCCAAACTTAGGCAACAAAGAATTTGGTGCTAGTCAGTTAGGCCAAGAACCATGGAGCACTTCGGATGGCATAAGTCAGATTCCAAAGATATCCATTAGTTTACTGGTAGTGCTCTTTCTCGTGGCATGCTTGCCTCAAGGGTAAACTCGGTGGTAACTACATTAACTCTCCTTCTCTATTATGTTGGGTGAATTAGGGACAATAGCAGTTTTTCTAGAGTGTCAAAGATCAATCCTGAAAGAGATAGAGCAATGTGTCTTCCCTTTGCAGTTTATCATCTTTTTTTTGGCATGCTCCTTCCAAAATGGCATTAGGTCTCTGGGGACGCAGGCAACAATGCTATGGTTGTGGGGCAAGACGGGAGTACAAGAATGTCAACATGGAGGGGAGCTCTCCCGATTCTAACACCTTAGCCTCAACTAACTGCAAGCAATGCAGAAAGGAACATGCAGAGTTGAAGGCAGAAATCTATGATCTGCATGTGATGCTCCATCAACAGAGAATCTCATAATGCAACACTTCAGACACTATTGAAGCTCAAAGATAGATAATTTCTCGTTTAGAGGATGAAGTGGAGACTCTTCGAAGCATAATTGTCGATCTCCAACTATAGAATATTGCACTAGACAACCCTTTAAAGGAAACACAAAGAGATATAGATCTGAATCTCCGAGCTGATCCTTCATACTAAGCTAACTATGTCATGACTAGTTTCCAATGCATACTTCTTTTGTCTCAATTTTGTTGTGTCTATATTGTTAGAAAAATAAGAGTACTGTGAGATGTTGTAGCTTCTGCTTTTATCTAAGCATGGGTAGATAACTTTCATATGATATTTAAGATGTCTATGGACTCACTTGCAATGTAAATCACCAAAATATTTAAAAAATTCAAAATAATCTAATTTCTCCAGCGATTCTAGGATATAAATTCTTAGTGAACAGAATTTAACACCTCAAAAACTATAATCCTCTGCGAAGAAAATTACAAACAATCACTAAAATTTATTCTACAAGGATTTTAACATGATATGTGTTTTTATTCCCCTTTTATATTATTGTATTGGATGGGAGAATGTACCTTCGAACAATATCATAACAAATACAAGCAAAGCCTTTCTTTTCTCGGGTCAACAATGCCATAGTTTAAATACCTACTCACTTGCCCCTTTTGGAATGCTTTACCTAATCACAACTTAATCAAGGTTTGACTATATCATAACAAATACAAGCAAAGCCTTTCTTTTCTCGGGTCAACAATGCCATAGTTTAAATACCTACTCACTTGCCCCTTTTGGAATGCTTTACCTAATCACAACTTAATCAAGGTTTGACTATATCATAACAAATACAAGCAAAGCCTTTCTTTTCTCGGGTCAACAATGCCATAGTTAAATACCTACTCACTTGCCCCTTTTGGAATGCTTTACCTAATCACAACTTAATCAAGGTTTGACTATACAACAATTTTAGAGATGTAATCATTACCCGCTATGGAAAGTTAAATTTAAACATTATAAAATGTTTTCCTCTTGACTTAAATGGGGTAAAAATGGCTTTGTTGACAATGCTTGCAAATGAAAAGGTAGCTTCATTTTCACCGAAGTGTCGGTCCATTAGCAAACATAACTTTTTAGCATCGTTCATTCGAGACATGCTATTTTATTAATGATGCTTTTTTTTATATATACTAATATAATAATTTATAATAATTTTTTAACAATTTTTTTTAACAGTGACTTATTTGTAGGAAAGTTTTTCAAAAATTTTATTTTTAAAATACAAAAATTATTTTTAAAATTATGGATAGTTTATTTTTAATAAATTGAGAATAATTTTTATGGTATATATTATTCAAGGTTTTTAAATCATTTTTTAGTTTTTGATTTCTTATTTTGGCTTTACAAATTTTCAAAGTCATAAATGACAAATAAGTGTTTTAATGGCTATCTATATTTATCAACCATTTAATTTATATGACTATGCTAGTATTAACAATATTAATATTACGTACCTTTTGTCATATTTGTATTAGTTAAATTAAAATAAAAGTTTTAATTTATTTTTATTTATTAACAAATGTATTAATACTCATTTTATTAATAATTAAATTTTATTATTTATTAATAATTAATTTAATTCTATTGATAATAGCTTAGATTCATCTTAATTTTATAAATTTATTACTAATATTATTAACATTTAATTACTAATGACTAATTTAATTCATTTTATAATCAATTTAGATCCATCTTAATTCCAAATCTAATAAGTGTTGTTAGGATCAAATTACCCGATATGCAAATCTATGATCACAACCAAAACTAGCCTTGATCCACCTTGACCTTGGACTTATCAAGTGTTGAGAGGGATCAAATCACTTGAGCGATTTGATCCCTTTCGATGCTTAATAGATCTGGGGTCAAGGTGGATCTATGCTAGTTTTAAGTCATAAGTTTACATCATTGGGTATGTGTTATATTCTTTCCACGACTAGCACCACACGTTGTTACATTGCACCGGGCGCAGGGGGTGATCGGGAGTGTTGCATCCCCCCCTACCAGGTGGGTTTGCAAGGTGCTATAGCCCCCTACATGATGGGGTTTGAGGCAATGCCTAGGATTTTTTTTATGCAAACCCAATAATGGTTGGGCAGACTCAAGGATGGGAGTGGGCCCACGGATGATGGGCAGACCAACACATGGTTTTTGCGCATTGTTTTGGGCATAATGATTTTTTTTTCCCATGGTATTTTGTAGATATGTTCAAGGGAACTATAGTTATGTTCCAATATAGGGTTAATGAATTGGGGTTTATGAATGTTTCAACATGTATATAATCTATTGTAACATTGGAAGGAATATTATCAAAAATCAATATGGTTTTCTCGGGTTTGGGTTCCAAGAGAAAATATTTCTATATATCTTTTTTATTCTCGTCATTGTATATTTTCTATTTTTAAGAATTCATTTGCACGTAGTTTTTGTACATGGTTAAAACCTGCATACACTTCAAGGGACTTGATCGCCCTCAATGCTTGATAGATCTAGGGTCAAGATGGATCTAGGCCAATTTTAATTGTGATGACTACAGAACATTTGTAGATGATCAATATTATGTATAAAGTATATTTCTATAATTAATACAATCATTTAAAATTTATTCACTTTCCTCATTCGATTGAAATTATAAAGAAAATTATTAAGAAAAAAAATGTCAATCTATTTCCTTTAGTTTTTATTATACTAACACAATTTGTACATGATAACATTATGTTTATTTATATGTTTAGGATTTAATCAAATGATTTTAAATTGACTCACTTTCATTGGTTAGTTGAGTATACATTGTTACCAAGAAGAATTAATGTCAATCTATTTTATATAGTTTTTAATATAGCATCTTATATAGTTTTTAATATAGCGACAAAATTTGTATAGGATCAAAATTATATATGTGTATATGTCTTAAATCAATTTGATCATTTTAAAATTAATAAAATTCCTTAGTTTAATGAAAACATAAAATATATTAGTTAAAAATAGGAGAAATAAATTGAATAAAAATAAAATATTTATCCATTGAAAAAAATGCAAAGTACATCATAACATCAAATAATAAACTTCAATTTGCAAAAAAGTTACAAGTGTTCTCTAAAAAGACAATAGCACAAGTCTCCCTATCTTAAATGACTTCTCCCTACAATAATAAATACAAATTTTACATCTTTTCCCAATATAAAGGATCTTCCGCTACCTACCTTCAAATACAATATTTTCCCTTTTAAGATGTTTTTAAGGTGCATGGTATACTCATTAATGTTCTACCCTTTTGCACTAGAGGCTGGGATTCAAATCCCCCTCAATCCACCCTTCTGCATTTTCTTAAGGATAATATCCCACATGTAAAGCTTAACAGTGATTTCATGCTCTTCATAGTACCAATGGAAAAGAATTAGTGCACGATATGTTACATATATTGCATTGTTAAGGGGCATGATAATTAAAGCTTTCGTGGTTATGGTTTAAATCCCTGCATTTTTTTACGATAAGTACTGCTCCTTTGCATATATTTATGTCTTGGTAATTGACACTGGTTCATTAGCATAGTTAGGCTACTTGGTAATTGACACTGGTTCATTAGCAAAGCAAAAATCACCTGCTTAAACTTTTTCTTTTCTTTTTTTAATTTTTATTTAATGGCAATTTCAATTACAATTTCTATCTGAGTTTTAATTGTTATTTTAATTCTCATATACATTTCAATTAAATTTATGTGTTTAATAAATTCAATAAATGTACTAAAACAAATCTTATCCTTATAAAATCTAAAATCATTTATCTATCCAAAAAATTATGGAAATTAATACTTCTAAATCAATTATTATACTAACAACGATAAAACAAATATCTTCATAACTTATAATATGTCAATGAATATACCAATTAATCATAGATAGCAAATAATTACTACGACCTACCTCTTTTCTTATAATCCATTAATGTATCGGAACTTTATCGTAAATGTATAAATCAATCTTATTATTTATATAACAAAGAATCATATGTTTGTTATTTTATACAACTTGAGTGGGCCTAATAATTAAGAGCATGTGTTTCCTCTTAAGAGGTCACATGTTTAAAACTAGAGAGGGTAGAGTGGGTTCTCATACACCAATTTGGTGTATGACTTAGCTCTGATCTAAAATTGGATAATAATAATTAATATACAAACTTTATTTCTCAAAATTTAATCTATTATTTATTAAAATTAGATAATAATAATCAATATACAAACTTTATTTCTTAAAATTTAATCTATTATTTATTAAAAATATGAGGAGATGAGTGCTTGTCCTACAAACAAAATGTATCATACACCAATTTAGTATCTGGCTTGGCAATCAACTTAAAAGTAAATAATAATAATCAATATACCAACTTTATTTCTCAAAATTTACTCTATTATTTATTTAAAGCATGAGTATAACACAGGAAATCTTGATAATAGAAATAAAGAAACCCTAGCTGAGTGCGAGATTCAAGTCAACTGTCAAGCCACATTGCGAACAATTTTTTTTAGCTTCGCTATTAGCATGCAAAGACACAATCGCCGAACGAATTAGCTTGCGATTTTGGTATTGTTATTTTTGCATATTGAAGCTTGTATGTTGATGTATTGAGGATTTGAGCATATAATAAAAATGTCACCATTAGAAGCTGGACCCAAACACATATCTCAAGATGGGTGAACTCCATTATCAATTTGCTTGTGTTTAATGTTGCATGTTTGTCCATTTCAACTACTAAAATATTGCAAAATTTACTTAAGTTTGTGTACTTTTGCAGTCACAATCCATTGCCTAAAACATGACCTAGCTTAAAAATTATTTCATGAAACCTTCATTTTTTATTTCTGGATAAATAGGAGTGCAAAGGGGAGGGACCACATAGCTATTACAAGGAAGAAATTTTGTTTGTGAGCCTACTAAGAATTTCAGAAAAATGATTTCTTTGATTAATAAAATTTCTCTGTTTATTCATGTGACAAAATTCCTAATGAGCTTGGAAGCTTTACTTATAAAGTCACATTAGAGGGTAGATGTTGATAAAGGATTAGTCAAGGAGAGCTTGTCTGGGTCAATATGATCCAGATGGATAATGAAGTCACAACTATCTAAATGTATTATGAAGGGAGTTTCCCTTAACTAAAAATTGTGCTTAACTAATATATTTCATTTATGAAAATAATATTAATGTGTGTATGGTAAGCAAATAGAAACTGGTACTTGGTATGTTTTGGGTAATACAATAAGGTTATCTAATGGATTCCATGTAACATGGAATGTTCATATGGCAAGTATGCAAGAGTGATCTTGTTCTTAATTACCACTTGAAGGAAAGTAGTGTGGTTTTGCTTATCCTTATGAGACTTTTCATGTGAATGATTGAAAACAAGAGAGGTTGAAAATTAAATTTAAAAATAAATGTGTATGAATATCATGGAATATGTGTAAGTATAGCACGTGCATGACAAGATGTATATATACATGTTTGGGTGCATGATTGAAGACATTGTTCGAATGTGTAAATTGGATATATTGAAAATGCCCTTTATGAATATTCATTGAAACTTGTGTGTAAACAAATGAAATGATAAATTCGTGACTAATATGTGAGTTTGAGATCTTTTCTGGGGCTGCTAAATCTCGAAACATCAAGTATGCCAAGAAGCTAGCTGAAATACTTGAAAATATCTTAGTTGAGAATGCATGTAGTTGTAGTAGAATAAGCAAGGGAAGTAGCAAGCTAAGCTAAAAAGGTAAAGGAATTGCATAAGAATTCATTTCAGTTGAATATAATATCTTTTTCTTTCAAATAAATGCGTGTATTGCTTGGATTCCCAAGAAGGGGTATGGTTAAGGAAGAAAATTATCAGCACAAGGAGATTTATTAAAATCTTAGTAATGTGTTCATGCATTGAGCTACCATGTTGAACAAAGATTAAAAGAATGAATAATAGACTCATGAGATAAAATATGTTTGGTAAATCATTGAGAGAGTCCATGCAATGTGGGATGTATGAAGCAAATGTAGGAACTACAATTGTGTTCATGAGTCCATGAGTATTGACCCAATAGTTTCTAAATTTGAGATAAGTGATTATATCATATAATGTTGAGTTTGTTGGTAGGGAACATGTAATTGAGGGATTGGTTTTTTCTAGTTAATGTGAAAAATGTATGGAATTGTTGACATACAAAAGCAAGTTTGACATTAATACCTAGTGGGTTATGAAAAATGGACTAACTTGCCTTCAATGTGTAAAGATTGCTAGAATCTTTGTGATGCATCCATGAGTTATTGTGGCATGATTTGGTCATACATTCATATTATGAATTATGATGGTACATATGCTTGGTGCATTGGCTGTGTGCATACTTGTATGAGACAATGAATTGCACAATTGGATGTCATGAAAATAATAGCTTCTAATAATTTTGAGGAATTTTTGAGTAGTGGAATGAGTGGCATGAATCCCTCATCTTGCAAAGCAAAGTGGAAGCTAATTAGTCACGAATGTAGAGATATGTATCTTTCAGTTTTGACTCTTTGTTTGTTCGAATAAATGTTTAAATGCATTATGGAATGCTTGGAATGATTACGATGAAAATAAATAATGCAATGATAGCTTCATTTCAATTTTATTTTTAAAACAATTGAAAATGATTAAATTATTATGTGTACAATTATTCTGAGATCACTTTATGGGATTTTATAAATCTTGCAATGATTTTTTATATATATAAACACTTACCATTGTTTGGCTAATTGAAATTACAGATTATAGTTGAAATGGCCTTGGTTATAATAATAAAGGTTAAGTACTACCATATGCAAGAGTTAGACATCATGAGAAAAATGTCATATATATGAAATCAGATTCCTATATGAAGCAAGTTTGGAAAAAAAAGGAAGAGTATTTGATTTAAGTTATTATGATTAATCTCATGGAAGTTATGTGCTTGTGATATAGGTGATATGATGATCTATCTAGGGAGGATAGATGATTGTTGTGAAGCTAAAAATCCCAGGGAAATGGCTATTGCAGTGACACTGGAACCCTATGAGGTTCATACTTCACTAATATGCCTTGCCATGTCACCAATCTTGTGTTATGATCTAGTTCCATGGCCTCTCACTCATATCAGGCAAGGTTATTTACCTACATCACTTCCTTGCTATAGTTCTATTAGCATTCTGAGCTTTTCCGTTTCCATGTCTCTAATTATTGCATGCATTTCTTCTGTAATGTAGAAAAGTAAGAGTAGATTATTTTCATTGGTGGAGCATGGTGTCAACTCACAAGTGTTGTTGGTGGGGCATGGCAGCAACTAGAACAAGTTCCCTTGGCATGCCTCACCCTTATCTTGAATACACTGCAACAATGTTAATTTTGATGTTAGAGCCTTCATTGGATAATGTATTCCTGTTAAGCATTGTTAGACATTGCAGAGAGCCCCACAACATTTATTTGAAATTGTCAAAGCCTATTCACAAATAATAAATTTGGATTTCTTAAATAACTATATATTTCTAGTAGAAGGTAAATAATTGGATAACAAGGAAACTTTTGTCCAATCATATATTTTTCAACTATTAAATATTTGAAAATTTTTCAAATATTAAATATTTTTCAACTAATAAATATGAAAATTGATTTTAGGGGTGGTAGGAGGGGGAGGGATTCTTTACAATCCAAAGTAAATAACTGTCGAAAACTATGCTTGGGGTCTTGGCAGGAAATCCAATAATAAGGTTGGGGTGTATGGATTACATTTGGGGCTTATGCTAGCCCAACATCATGAAGTAAACTACATCTTCATCTTAGGAGACTCCTTCCTTATTATCTAACACTTAAGAACAAACACTTATCCTAAGGATAATGTCCTAAGTGTGACACTTCAACACTGTTATAGACATATTTGGGCACTGCAACCCCAATCACATATGTCCATAAACCAAGGGCTTCTAAGTCCCTAAAAGTGTTGTTTCATACCCTAAAGGAACAAGGTCAATTGATTACATCATCTCCCAGAAGTTCTCCACTGAAAACTACTCAGAACTGGTCAAAATGGGACCATGCAAACTGCTCAGTGCAGAGGGTGCGATGCATCTCACATACTCAGTGCAAAAAGTGCGATGCATACTGAAAAGCCCTTCCGTAGGGTGCGATGGGCGAGAGTAGACAAATGGTAGAGACAGTTTGCAAGGTGGATGATCATGGAATCTTCCAGAAACTTCTCCTGTGAGAGTTCCCTCTCTGAATTCACCTAGAGATGAGTAAGAGATCATCAATCTCCAAGTGCAATCCTAGATGAAAAATCCTAGATGCTGACTCACCCCCGTGCAATCATCTATATATGGATCCCTCATCCCAGAGATCAAAAGGCTGGAATATTGTATCTTGTAAGGAAGTGTTGATGGTTTCTTGGTGGAATATCATAGTGTTGGGTGATCTAAGCTTTTCATTAGGTGAAGAAGGGCTTTCATGCTGGGAGGATGATGTATGTTTGCTAATATATGCATATGTGTGGTCAATATATATGTTGTCCTATATTGTTTATGATTGTAGAGCTCTTCACTTTGAAGGTATTATGCTGCTTTGACTTTACAGGTACTCTTTGAAGCGGAGTGGTCAAGGGAGGAGTGGCAAAGATCTATCAAAGAGGAGAAGGAATAAGCAAAGAACCAAGCGAAAGATTGAGGTGGGTATTCTTTGCTCCTCTCCTATCTACTTCTCGTAAAGGAAAATGAAAGTAACTTTAATATGTTTGTTTCTAAGATAGCTACCCGTCTTAGTGGGACTAGTAGCTCTGCATAGACACTAGAGTTCCCGATAACAAAATGGCAACTCCACTGGGGATCGAATAGCTTGTTTTCTTGTCTATATTTGTTTGCTTTATAAACTTACAGATGGAGCCTGAAGTCAAGCCAACTAGCCTTTGAACTGCATTTGCTATGCAAGTGCAAAGTAGATCAATGTTGCTTCAGTCTATCTCCAAGTTTTTTTTATAAACTAAACAATTGATTCGAAAACATCCTAATTGCCCTGGTGGGGGCTCAGGTAGACTCATTATATCAGCCCCCGTGATTTGCAATTACTGACTATCATTTGCTCGGCTTAAATCCCTGAACTGAGCTGCAAACTGTACCAAGAACCCAGTTGAAGTCTCGTCCCTGGACCATCGCACCTTCTCCTCTTGGGAATCTGGATGCATCACACCTCCCGTGTGCAGTAGGTGAGATGCATCGCTCTTTCCCTATGTTACAGGTGCGATGATTAGATAAGACCTCTTATGCTTCCATATTTTGGTTTTTTGTTCACTCTCTTCAGCTTTATTTAGGAGTTTTGTTGTTTGTGATCAGTATACCACTGTAGAAAATCCCTTCCTTTACATGATTCAGCCTCCATAGTACAAAGAACTGTAAATGTTTTTATGTATTGTTCGCCATTTACGGTTCTCCTTTACAAAGAAGTAGCATAATCAAACTGTCGTCTTTTGATTTAGAAGTGTCGCAAGTGTCGTTTTCAGTCAAAGAAAAGAATCTCATTGTTCTTGATGGTCGATTACACTGTTACTCTTGTATTTTATTTAAATTAATAGTTTTTCAAGTGTCGAAAGCAGTTTTCAATTCAAAATCGCAAAGTGTCGTCATTATCTTCCTTTCGTCTTTTGAAGAGAAAATCGTTAGTATTGTCGCTTGAAACGATTCAGATTTGTACTTAGCATTTTTTTTGTCATTCACACATTAAGAAAGTGAAAACAAATACATGCATGTGCATTTGCATTTAGACTGCTTGTTGATTTGATTTAGGACAGTGCATCTAGTGTGTGCTCTCTCCTCTATGTTGAAAGAATCTCGCTTCTCTTTCCTTAGTAGCTAGGATTTTCATTGCAAAAATAAGATTAAACAATTGTTTATCATCTTAGATTGAATTTTAGGAATTGTATATCTACATCACGCGGTGAACCTAAAAGGCAAACTTCTTAAGAAAGATCAACTGTAAAATAAATTCAATGAACATAAAAACGCTTTGTAACCTAACGCACAACATTTAGAAGTCTAGGCTAGAGACATATTCCGGCGTCGTAAAGCCTGGTAACTATCGCTTCCATTGTAGGTTGGGTGATTCCTCCTATTTGTGATGACAAGTGCTAGTACGGACTTGTGCTCCCATGTATCGTCAAGTATATATTGGAAGACCACAATAGGCTATATCCTTTATCCTTAGGAAGCCGTGTCTATTGCCCTATCGATCGCAATGCACTAAACACAACATTTGGGAAGATTG